>CAAHFI011823357.1:0-34150 GCA_900893395.1 Euglena gracilis
ACAAGCCTCTGCTACCAGTTTTCACCTCTCGCCGGTTCGGTGACCGTGCGCGGAATGGGCTCCCCGGCAGGCCGAGTGGGGGAAAACAGTCACCCAGCGCTCCGGTAAAAATAGGCACACGCGCCCCAAAAAATCCCTTTTTTGTGTCTTTCGGTCCCTGAATTCAGCCAGAACCTGGGTTCCGGCAGCCAAATAATTAAAAATTTTGCGGGGGGACGGTATTTTTTGGCCAAACTCTTGTGCGTGCCTCTGAAGCAGTAGGGGAGGGGGGAGGAAAATGCCTGGTTTGAATTTTAAAAAAGGGTAGCGGGGGGGGCGGAAGAACACCTTCACCTTGCTTCCAGCGCCGGTTGCGCTCTTTTTTGAATTTGAACTGCTGCCTGGCTTCCCCTTTTGCCTGGCCTTCCGGATTGACTTTTTTAAATTTCTTGGATAATTGTTTTATTGAACTCAGATTGATATTTTTGATTCTTCTTGATTCAGCATGCACAATTCTTTGAATGAAACATCAGAAAGAGAGAACCTGGGGGGGAAAGGTGCACAGGTAAAAAAAAGTAGCGGAATGGGGGAGAAAATTCGCTAAATCCAATGCGTAGGCGCCAGCCGCCTCCCGCCGCCCACAGAAGGTACCAAGTGGGCGAAGCACAAGAAGATGGCGGGCCCAGCCCCCAACCCAGAAAAGCACCCTAAAAAAGACAGACATTCCCATCCAGAAAAGGGCCCCCCAGCCAAGCAGCCCCGACCACCCAGCCTCAAACACGCCAGAAAGTGACAGACATCATCCCCAGTTGGGGGACACCCACCAAGCGGCCAAGTGAGGGGGGGGGGCGACACCTCGGGCTCCGCACTTTGCTCTTGTGAGGCCATGCCTTGCTCGCCGGCGGTTTTTGTGCTTGTTTTGGTGCGCTGGGATAAGGGGTCCCGCTTAGTGCCTTTTTTCGCCGGAGTTGGCTGATTCTTAATTTTTCCCTTCGACACCCGGAAGAGAGGAGCGTCAAATAAATATATGATTTGAAATGGTCATAATGACTTAGACGGCCGTAAAGGCACTTAAGGGTTTCGGGCCCAAAAACCGGATCGTCCGCGGTTTTGGGACCGGCCGTGGTCAAAACCCCAACTAGAAACGACGTGAGCCGAACGCAGGGCGCGATGGGGCGCACCTGCGCGCGTGAGGACACGTCCGGCGCGTGCACCTGCGCTTGAGAAGACCCCAAAATCAGGCGCAGGTGAGCATGACGGATCAGTAAGATCAGGCGCAGGTGCGCGCGATCCTACCGTGAGATCGTGGCAGGTGCCTGGGTTCTGGGGCCACGGAATGAGTGGCGGCAGGGAGAGGACACACTCCCTGCCGCCTGTTTTGAGTGCGACGCCCGCAGAACCCACCCATCGCTGCGGGGACGAGAGGCGGTCACCGGAGGACTCCGGAACACACATCAGGCACACAGGGTCCGCAAGCCCACCGCCGCCGTGTTGGATACCCCGAGCCGGATGGGCCCACACCCAGCACCGAACCGAGCGCAACTGTGCTCGGGGACACACACACTTCGGTCGCAGGTGCGCACGATTGTGTGTGGACGAGGGACCCCGTGGCGTGGGTTGAACGGCCAGGCCAGAGGGGAGATGCATCCCGCACTTGTCGTGCGCATGTGCGCACGTTGGGGACCCCCCTGGTTGTTGCCCACGGCAGCCGCTTTTGAAACCCGTGGCCGCACACACACAATGGAACGTTCAGGGAGCGGATGTGTCCCCCTTGTGACGTTCCCGCATGCGTGAGGGACGTGCGAGCACTCGGTGTGCGTGGTGCAGTCACGTGAACACGTCCGCTACCAACGCCTGACTGCCTCCGCGGTGGTCCGGTGCTCGCAATTTGCACTCTGGGGGCAGTGACGACCTACGCCACCATCACGGAACCCGAGACGTGGGTCCCGAGGGTGACAAGGCAGTGCCGAAGGAAAGTGTCCCTCAAGCGCAGGTGTGCTCCAGGACGCCCCACAACCGGCGCTTCGAGACCCTTGCCACGGGCCCACCGGCGCAGCAGATCAGGGCAAGGGCCAACGGAGCAGAGCCGAGAGGCCTCCCCCACTGGCTGCCCCGGAACAAGCTAAAAAACACCACCCGGGGTGCCACGTGCGCCACCCACAACACCCCCGGAGTCCATCGGTGGCACACATTTGCAACCATCCGGCGTGTTCCATCCGACCTGGAGGGACACCGAGGACGCCTGCCGTCGTCATCCAGGCGCAGGTGCGCGGCACCAGGTGATTTTCCCTTGGAAACTGTGAATGCTGCGGTCAGTATGAGACCTGAATGATTTTGGCAACCGAAGGGTGCGATGGACGGACACTGAATACAGAACATCCCGGACCAGGTGGGAGGCCCCGGCGGTGCCCGGGACCGGAGTTTGGTACTCGAGAGTCCCAGAAGGAATTTCCCACGGACGCAATGCAAACCGCGTTTTGAGGACCTCTGCAAAAACCATACGGTATTTTCACAACAGGCAAGAATTGACAATTTGCCAAAGTTTTGCGTCGCATTTAAACTGGGTTTAAATGGGCCAGAATCCAAATTTACGGACCGAAACAAAAAAAGTCACAATTTTTCCTGTGTGGGCGGGCGGTTTCCAATCAGTACAGGCAGTTGGGTCTCGAGAAAACTTCCCCATCCACCGGAGGGCTGCGGACAGGGGCGTCGCGCCTTCGATTCCGAAGTTTGCATCCCCCCATGATTTCATCGTCCATCGATGGGATGAGGAAACGACATTTCCCTACGTTTTTTTTCCCCAGCTGAAAAGGTCTGACGGGTGATGCCCCAGCCCTTCCTCCCCTGAAGAAGTGGCGACGGATTCCGGGCGTCCAGGATGGTGGACCCAACCAGGTGAAATCGTCGCCCACAAGGAAAAGGATGAGGGGCCGTTGGAATAAAGCGGCCCCGACACCAGTTGCGGCGGGGTGTGAGTCCGTCCGCAGACACAAAGACCCGGGTTCCTGTTGTTCAACGCTGCCATCAACCCTGCCCCGACGACCTCAACCACGGTTTTTGGTTTGGTTTGTTGAGCCTGGGCGGGTACAGGCAACGCGAAAGGGCCTTATTTAGCATTTATTGCGGGGAAGTGAGGAAATGAAAAGAATAATTAAAAAATAACAATTCAAGCATAGTAATATCTAACCAATAAGAGCATCATTGGCATGGAACAAGACATCAGGGGAAGGACGTTGCACTAACAACACAAGCAACCATACGAGAGCGGGAAGGGGACAGCACTGACAACACAAGCACACGCTCAGCCCTACCGGACGAGAGCGGGAAGGGGGCAACACGAACAACACAAGCACACGCTCAGCCCTACCGGACGAGAGCGGAAAAGGGGACAGCCCGAACCGCACAAGCACACGCTCAGCCCTACCGGACGAGAGCGGGAAGGGGCAACACGAACAACACAAGCACACGCTCAGCCCTACCGGACGAGAGCGGGAAGGGGCAACACGAACAAACACAAGCACACGCTCAGCCCTACCGGACGAGAGCGGGAAGGGGGCAACAAGAACAACACAAGCACACACTCAGCCCTGCCATACGAGAGCGGAGAGGGGCAACCCAAACAGGACAACCACTCCCGTCGGACCCGGGTGGAAAGGGGGCAGCACCAACCAAAACGATACAATCGATAAAATCTCCTTGCAGAGGGTACATTACAGTGTGTATAGCACACCATGGCAGAGGTTAATGAGCAAGTGGAATGCCCTTGGTGCTTGACATAGCAATGGTAGATGAATAGGGGAGGAAGAGGATACATGAGCTACAGACATACACAAGAACACGTGAAGTGGAGCACTCTGATCGAAGCGGTGTGTTGGAGGTTAGAGGGGCGATGAGCCGAAGTCTGCGAGATGTACAGCGCACCTTCGGAATAGGAGCGATGGAGGTGCCAATACGAGGGAGCTGCTATGTTGCAATCACACAGCACGCATGCAGGGCCTCTCCCGGGATGGTTTGAGATGACATAACAATGGTTAACATCACAAGCAAAACCCTTACATCAAATAGGTCAGGGGGATGCAAACATCGGGGGGGAAGGTATACCGACAAGGAACGAGAAGAACGCAAACGACCACCCTCCAAATTGTGCAAGATCCATGCGAGCCTCCGTTGGAGCCGGAAAGACGGTTGGCACCCACGTGCGTCGTTGCTTGACCAACCCACCAAACCCCGAAAATTGGTGTGCGGTGGAATGTCGATGTCTGACGTTGTGAAGAATCCTCGCGGGGCAGCTGATAATGTCCGTAGTACTATGGCACACAATTCCAAACGAACACTTTTGGGGAAAAGCATGCTCAATCGATGTGGTACACTGATGAGGCCCGACCATGTAACACACAGCAAAAGCAATCCTTTTTGCTCAAAAAAATGACGCACACGGACGACATTTTCTTCAGAAGAAGTGCAATGACCCACCATCTCATTTTGAGATTGCAGAACCGCAGCCAAGTCGACCTTTCCAGTATTGAACCCAGTGAACCTGTTACTGTTTGCAGGAACCTCCGAGAAAGCCTTGATCAATACTTCATACAATCCCACACATCCAACAATGTGCCTGGGCAAAAAATCGACCTCAGCATGACAAAACCGACATTCCACATGGTAATGAGCACTCCGAGACAAAAAGGGCACAGCACGCAGGTAGGCTGCCACTTTGTGCATGACCAATGGAACGTCACTTGATAAAACCAACTTTTTCCATGTCAGACGACAAAAAGCACCAGCATTAGGGTAGCGTAAGCGACAGAATCACGGAAAGTGCACAGTTCGTAGAGCTTGGTCACAAATCTCTTCAAAGGAAACGATCAAGCCTTCCATCCAAAACAAAGGAAAGGGGGGGTCCGCCAAAGAAGAGAGCATATCAGCCAAAGGGAAACCAGCCGATTCCACATGAGTTGAGCCCCAACCAGCCAAGATAATCTGCCCGTTTCTGCCACGAACATGCCGATCCTTGAGAAAGTGAATCGTGTTCCGCCTGAAGCCACCCCTCCGGATATGATCCCAAACCGCAAACCCAAAATCATCTTTGCCCAACGGTCCACCCAAGGAGAGACTTTCACCCATTGTGTGAAGTTGCAAAGTTGTACGGATGAGTTGTCACACAACAGTACTATCTTGCCCCGGAAGAACCGCACCAACCAAACTGCCAAAAGCTTCCCAATCCATTCCAGATCAGTGGAACAAGCTGCCACGGAACAGAACCCCCACGAGATCTCTTGATAAACAATGCCGTCCGTGATGACAACACCCAACCCCGCTCGCTGAAGATCAAACACATCATCCTGCGGAGAGACTAGCGAAGCATCCGTTGTGATATATAGCACGGAAGCATGCTGAAGTGAAAGGCAAAGGCTGGGTAGGCATGGGGAAAAAATGAGGCTGGAACAACCTCGAGAAGATTATATTGGGTAAATAAAGAACGAATCAAAGCATAATCGCTCTGCACACCGGAGTCATCCCGAGATTGACGCATCAAAATCTACACAATTTGTTCCTACCATCGATTGCTTCGTAATAACCCAAAATAAATTGGAGTCGGGCTCGATGAGTCACATTTGGAAACCCCAACCAAAAGTGCCATGGGGAGAGTCATCAGTGAAATGGGGGTGTCTGGGGGGAAGGAAAGGCATGAACGTATTACTTGTTAAGGAAAGGTTGTACTTTCGTCAAAATTGATGATGGAACAAAACAGCCCCGGGAGGAATAATCCAATATTGATATGCATACGCTATTGTACATCGCAAAGTCAACAGGAAATTTGGATTCAACTTCTTTATGAATTGCCGCAATTTTTGTAAGCGAATTTTGATTCTGGGGAGTAGGGAAGGATTTATAGCACCAGGTTGCATTGATAACCCCACCATCAAAGGAACTTCACACACAGACTGCACCCACTGATCATTGATGGCAACTTCAGTTCGAAAAGTACAAATGGAACCATCAGCACAACGTTTCAAAGCAACATACTTCAATTTTTGCAAGTTATTGATTGCACACGCTTCCTGTGAGATAGCATTCGCAACTCGTGCCGCAATAGCCAAAGCATTCGCACAGGGGCTGACCCATCGGCGATCGTCACTATAGATAAATTCACAAAGGGGCAAGCCGTTGTGACACAACATACTTTGATATGACTTCATGAAGGTTATGTTCCTCCCAACGCCAATCAGGTTGTAAGCGGTCGGGGCAAATTTGCAACCTTGTGAGGACCATCCCCTGTCTTCAGCGGTTGTGTCAAACCCTCATGTGTTAAAGACGAATTCTCTGGGTGGCGTAAAATCGATGAGCCCAACCACCAAAAGCACATTGCCTTTCCACATATTGATCCAACAATGCCAAATCCTCCCGAACAGGAGTATCAAATGCTCCCGATTCATCACCATCCAAAATGTGGGCCTCGGATGTTTCCTTCAAACACAGCAAAATTGTGGACCTTAATGCAAAGGCAAGCATAAAAGGAGTCACTTCCTTCCGATAAGAGTAGAGGTTGGATGTGAAAGAACCATCCATTTCAGCGCGAAAACTTGCCTCTAAATGAACTGACCCAGCCTCCACACGATTTATGGCGGATCCGAGTTTGATGGGCCGATAAGAAGTGAACAAATGTTGTGGACCCCCTTGGGAATGGCCAATTGAATGACTTCATTGCTCAGAGCCTTTGGGAGACCCCGTAGAAGAAACACATAATGGCTCAAAGCCACCATGCCTGCCAAGGTAAGTGCTGTAGAACTGCCATGGGGAGCGAATCCATGAAGTGGCATTGGAACCTCCGCAACGCAGAGACTCTGTGATGCCTCGGATGGAATCAAAGCGTCGAATTGGCCGAGCCAAGAGATGCAGGCGCCGACTCATGAGATCATTGTTCCATAACCCTTCACGACGGGCCTCAAATAGATGAAAGAAAGAGGGATCATCCTGTGGAAGATTCGATACCACGTCTAGGTCTGCATACAAATGACACATTCATGGATAAACCCCGATTGGCATGATACATTTTAAATTGACTGATGATTTCCTCTTCCGAAGTCTTGCCAGCCCATCCTCCCCCCCCAGCAGCCAATTTGGGATACGGCCCCGGCTTTTTGGAACATGTGTTGAACTTTTGTTGTTAAGGAGGTTGGGCTGATTTGCAAAGCGACTTCATGGCTGAGTTGCAAACCAGCCAAAAAACGATGCTCCACACATTTGCTCCTCCATTGCATGAGAAGATCACTCGAGCGGCGGTCGGCACATGCCAACCCCAATTGTATGAGAGACTTAGCCGAGGAGTGTTGATCATAGGAGCAAAAACTCTATCAGCCAAAAACCAGTAAACACGGAGCCACAAATTGGGATGTGCACCTTGACCACGCAACCAAAACCAGAAAAATGACAAAAGTATTGCCACCTGTTGAATTTTTGAAGCGGGGACATTAGCAAACTGATACCTCTTCCAAGAAGGAGAATTAGAAAAAACATGTGGTATAATGAGGTCGTTAACCGCACAATCATGGGTAGACGGACCCGGAATCAGGCCATGCCACTTGAGGGGGAAAAAATCACTCGCATATAAATAATCAATCTCTGTGTCGGAAAGCCGATTACCTGCTCGTGTGTGATTTGTGTTGAGCCCCATAGGATACGGTATCCTCAAACCCGGGACACCAAAAGCACGTGTTGAGTGTTCCATCAACGAATGTGCAGTCCGGTGTATGTTGAAATCACCCGCCACCAGACAGCCTGCTTTGGACTTATGAATCAAGGCACCCATCAAATGCATTTCCTCCACCTTTTGTTTCATGTTGAAAGAAGGGTCAAGATGCACATTTATCAAAAGGAAAGATGAAGAACCCACTTGAAACCCCAGAGCTAACCAAGATCTACAATCATGGAGAATCAGAGGGGGGATCGCGATGCAGAATTTGGACACAACACTCTTCGATGCACCATAATACACAAGCCTTGACCACGATCACGGAATGCACTGAGGAATATAACATATCGGCGAAAAGCAATCTCGTCTCGAGGGTCGGTCTCCCACAATTCCTGAAGGAATATTAAGTCTGGATCCAAAAGAGACATCAAATCACAAACCGCAGGTAGCGAGGAACCCCCCCACAATTCAAATCCATGATCCTCCAACAACCAGGAGTTCGAGTATTGACATCAACAAGCGGGGGCAGTTTTGCATCCAATTCCTTCACCCAAAACCTGAGATCAGGAGGCGGTGGCTGTTCCGGGGTGCAGTCAAACGAAAAACGAGGAGTGACTGGTAACACAAATTCCAGGGGAAGACCATAAGGATTCCAACGAGACTGTTGAGCAAAGACTTTGTTGGCAGAAGTTTGTCCCTTATCCAAACGGATGCACAACGCACCTTGACAAAAAAAGGCAGTGTGTTTGTCAAAATTTTGATGTTTTCTGCCTTGGGCCTTCCACATTGTGAGCACAAAGACGAGTATATGCACCGCACTTCTTCATTGGACAGGGGAGGGATGGGAAAATTGGGAGGAGGAGGCAGATCCTTGGGAATCGAAAAGAACACCAAAAAGGCATCATCGTTGATGATAGGAGGGGACACGTAGACCCCACCCATCGACAGAAGGCGAGGCCTGCTAAGGAGTACTTTAGCCCATTTGCTCGCCACCGACGAGAGCATGGTGGACCAAGTGGCTGAGATCTGTTGCAGCCCCCTGAGGATGAATTTCAAAGCATCCGACCCATCCATATTCCCCATAAAGGATTCTGTTTGTGTGTGCACGGAATATAGAAAAACGAACTACACAAACAACCCGGACACAAACCATCAGCCGAAAAAACAGACCCGCAATTCCAACATCCCTTGGCATCGCAGGTCTTTTCAAAATAGAAACCATGGTTGTCCACACCATCCAACGCTGCACTATTTCTTTGAGGAAATCAACTTTGACCTGATTATTTGTGCTGATTATGGCGGGCCAAAAAGACGAAGGAAGTCCTGGGGAATGTAAGCTGCCTGAGGAAGAGGTGGGATCCACAACCAATTGTAGAAACGACCAACATCAGGAGCATAATGTGTGAAAACCGGCATGATATCATCCAAAGAGGCTGGTAATTTGGCGAAAGGCGAACTCGCGAAAGAGTCAACCGTGGAACGTGAGAATGACGGCGGAGTCGGAGGGGGACTCGGGATGGGATGCACACCAACACGTGCTGGTACTGGTGCTGACGAAGTGGGCGAGAGAAGTGGACGGGATCCGGCCTCGATCCTGGGTCTCTTCGCGGCGGAACTCCGAAAATCGATGTAAGGTTCACCTTCTGGAGTGCGCCACGGATTCTGAAAGATAACCCAGAAACCAACTTCACTTCCGCCATGTCAGAAGTCCGAAAAACTCGCGATATTTATAACATGGAATCGTGACGTGACAAAAACCACGATCAACGTTCATTGGCGTGACCACATCCACAGAATCCAAAACCTCCCTCAAAGCTTCTGTGTACGCCATTGGACTGAACTGACGAGATAAATTCAAACACACGGACCACGGAGCCCTGCTGCTCTTCCAAAGTCTGACGGTCCATGAGGGCTTGGGACGCTCCTGTCCTTCGGTGGGAGCCACACGAGGACTCTCTGTAGGTCCCGTGAGAGTCGAGGAGGATGGAGCAGATGGGACAGGGGTTGTGGGCTCACCTTGCAGAAACCAATCCAGGTCTTCAGCAGGCTCTATTATAATAAATTAGGAGAGGGGGGGGAAACAAGAATCAAATTGAAACAAAAAAAAAACAACAACAACAAAAATGGCGAATGAGCACATAGGAATTATGAACCAATCATTCCTATTGTCCTCCAACGAAAACAAGAGAGAAAGAACAACGAGAATGGGGGGAAGGAAAAACACAAACAACAGAAACTTAAAATTGACCTACACAAAGCCTGAGCGCTGTGGTCTGCTGACGTAGACGTAGACGTGAGGAAGTTGCTTTCTAAGATGGTCCTCCACAAGCCTTTGAACTTTTTATTGGGTTTTGAGTAAATCACTCTGACCAAGCCCAGTAAAGCAGCCCGAGGTGTAGGAAGATCAACGGCAGAGTGCAACCCACCGAGGTCCCATATTGGGAACCAGGTTGACTCGGGTTCCAAAAAAAAAAAAAAACAACCAAATACAAAACAAACAAACAAACAAACTCAAAGGAAAAAAACCAAAAAATTGATCGGCACATTGTCCTTGACCTCTACACTCACTGTGGAACGACAAACCTTTATAAGGTGGCAAGGAAAGGATTCAAAGATCTTATTAACAGCAAAAAATGAAATATTTTCTTAAAATACGAAGCCGCACCTTTCGACTACTTTACATATTTCTATTGTGCCCTAAGAAACACACAATTACTGTATTCCGCCCCTCCCAAAAGAAAACCTCTAATTACATTCCTTGGGGTGATATTGAATGCCTTGTAATAATACTTGCAACGGATAATTTTTTTAACAGAACAATCCGAGGAAACAGAACGACGGAGCCACAAATAAAATGGAGTACACCAGGTTGATGAAATTGGTGGAATGAGGTAATTGTGCCAAATGACCTTGGATGGACTTGAGCAAGGCCTGTTGGTCCCGAGAGGTCACCCCCACTGGAGCCAGTTGCGTGCACGCCGTGCACCATTCCTGCAGTGGTCCATAACATGCCAATTTGTTTTGAATCCTCCCGTAATTGGTATGTCTTGAAGCAATAAGAACACAACCATGCTAACTGTTTTCACGTCAAATGAATAGGAAAAACGATAGGCAGTCTGGGTATATGCATTCACCCCCCAAAGAGTCATCAGGGAGTTTTGATGAACCGTATGTTGAAATAAATTCAATGGCTCTACAACAACCACGATTTCATGAAGCAAAGAGAATTATAAAAAAAAGATACCTAACCAAGATTATACACTTTAAAAGATAACAAAAGAGAAACAAAAATAAATAAATAAATAAAATACACCGATAGAGGAAGAAGAAGAACGTAATAGGGACAAGCAGCGCCAAACGTTGGTTGGCGGTGACCTTGGACCATATTGCCGAAGCGCGATCTGAAGTTGTTGCGGAAGGCGGATGCCGTCAAGAGCGCGCAGGCTGGAGGATCCAGCTTGATGTTCGATGAGAAGCTCTCTCAATGCGCACTGGCTTGAGGTACAATGATGTCAGGTAAAAACAAGACCTTCTCCAAAATTGTGTCCATGGTGGACACACATGAAACTTGAATGCACAATGCTGTCAAGCTTCCAAAAAAAAAGCACAATACCCCACAATAACCACGCACTCATAGAGCATAAAAAATCAAAAGCATGACAATTCCAGGAACACTCGAGCAATTTCTAGCAACTCTTGCAAATATAAGTGGCTCACGTCATCATTATTTCTTATGTTTTGGTATGTTTTTCATCCATGTAGACTAACGTGATAAACTTAACGGTTCCCTCACCACAACATAAATGTATCAGACATTAGAGAATTACCAAAAAAAAAGAGAAGAACCAGACAGAGCGTGACTCGAGAGAAGCAGAAGCGAACGCCAAGAGCCACCCGAAGCCACCGAAGAAATGGATGATCTACCTTGAGACTTCAGCACCTTCTGCCGGGAACAGATATTTCTCTCTTATCACCAAAAGGAAAAGATAAAAACTGTAAATGGCAAACAAAACCTAAAGCAGACACAACCTTATTCAATCTGGTCGATTGAGTCCCAAAAAGAATGCTCCGCAAAAGAGGAAAAGGCATGGGAAATGGGAGGGACCCCACTTGTGTCAGGTTTATGCTGAAAAACACAGACAATAAGAAATTCATTTTTCTCTCTCTTTTTTTAAAAAAGAAAGCTAAAACAAGAGAAAACGAACCTTCCATCCAAAAAAATGAGAGAACACCCCTGGACAATCTGGCGGAGTTTGACTTGCTGAATCACAGCCTTGACGAGCTTGGCCCAATCCTCAGGGCTCAAAGAGAATCTGCAAAACTCTCATCTTCCGAGATCATCAACCCATATACCGGTTGCATGTTCAATATTTGGATACCCAACTGTACACCGCATACCAGATGATCAGCATCAAAAAGTTTGGTCTTCGGTCGACCTTTGTCTTTCTCTTTCTCCTTACCACTGTCATTCAAAAACAGTTTCATAAATTGTTCATGGGGCAGATTCAGCAGGTATTTGTGCCGAATGTTTTGACTAAACCCGACAAAAACGTCATTTGTTTCAGTTAGAAAAGCAAAGAAAAAAGGAAATAGAAAACCAGAAAGAGGATGCATAGATGAAAAAAATAGCCAGATTGACACATTCTAGGTTGAGCTCAAATATGTAACTGTGTGATGTTGACGAATTGTAGAATAAAACCTGCAAATGCGATCATAAATCACCAGAAGGATCATACTAAGATAAGACTAAACCTAATGATACTGCCAGTAAAAATATATTTACACCTGCATCAATGAAAGAAAAACACCAACAGCAACGAATTATATCGCATATAAATATTACCCTTGTGATGAGAAAGAATACAATTTGGAAGAAAATTATTTTTTGTCTGTGGAGCACTAAGGAATACGATTGGTCAGACTCGTTTTTTTTCCAATTTTTTTAATGAAATGGGATGGATTTTGTTGTCCTCACGGGGAAAACGGGGAAAATACAAGCTAAACAAAATAGCAACAAACAATCCCACACAACATACATAAACCTATGTACGAAATACTATCAAGCAGAGCGGGGGATAAACAGAACAATGCAACGCAGGCAAACATTTGTATTGGCCACTTCGATGTCGGGAGACTCATCAGCAACCTCAGCCTGAAAAACCAGTTGTGTCTCTTCATCCCACCCTGGATACTGCATCAGAAGTATAGCAAGTACATCACTCCAGGACTCCCCTCCCAAAGCAGGCAAACCCTTACGGAGAGTGGCCATGCTGGTTGCTGGTAATTCGCCGGTGATCATGGGCCACCAAAGACTGACGGAGCAAAGTAATCCGGTCCATACATCAACTCTTAGAGGGGAAGAAAAAGAAAATCAGTCCGGTCTAACCTCAAGATCAACCTGTGAACACGCTCATAACTTTTTCGTCAAGCAGGAGTGTTGGTCATCCATGCTGTGGAGAGCCACTTGAGGTTGCCTAACAGGGGGCAAGGTTCCCTTCTGTCGATATCAAAGGGGGAAAAACAGCCCATCGGTAACCTGTCATTATTCTTATAAATAAATATAATAATTATATAATGTATCTAGTAATATACAATAAAAAATAATAACAAATATAATAACATATAACATAAAAATATTATATAATATTGTATAATATGTATAGAATATACATATTTCATATGTACATAAATATTATTAGAAAATTATATGTTATAGGTGTATTATATAATGGTATTCTTTTTTTCTTGAATCATAATTTATTAATGAAATAAAACAACAAAAAATTATTGCACGAAATCGGAGGGATTTTTTGGGTTTTGTTTTTGGTGTGCCCAACCATGGACTCACTCCCTACGAAAAATGTAAAAACTGCGGAAATACAAGTGGTAAGCAGAGAAACAGATAAGAGAGAGAGAGAGAGAGAGAGAGAGAGAGAGAGAGAGAGAGAGAGAGAGAGAGAGAGAGAGAGAGAGAGAGAGAGAGAGAGAGAGAGAGAGAGAGAGAGAGAGAGAGAGAGAGAGAGAGAGAGAGGCAAGGGCCGGCCCCCCTCCGATCCCCTCTCATCCCAACCCGTGGGATCCCCTGCGAGGCCATCGTCGCGGCGGACGGCGGCGGCAGCGGCGGCAGCAGGAGACGACGACCAGCACGGACGCGGAGGCGGCGACATCGCAGGTGTGCCACCCCCGGCCTGCCGGAGCTGGTATCTCCGGCCCTCCAGTTCGGGCCGCACCGGCTGGAGGTGGGCGTGCAACCCGTGCGAGGCCTCCCCCCTCTGCGGCACCCCCCACCTCCCTCCCCATCCCCTCCCATCCCCACTCCCACCCACACCCAGAATCCCCCGTCCATACCAATCAAGAAGAGAGATTTCCGCAGTCCCTGCGGCTCGGGGAGCTTTCCCCGGGGTCCACCGTGAATTGCCTGGCGAGGTTTCTCGCACCCCCAGGCCTCCCCCGAGCGCCCTCCCGGGCAACCCTCTTCCCGAAGGCCCCCAGGCCGTCCCACTCCCGGATGACCGTGCCCTCCCCATCGCCGAGCCCTACGACAAGCACGACCCCCAGCCGTCCCGCCACCGCCGCAACGAGGGGCAGTGGAGCTGGCAGGACCACCTGCAGTGGATGCAACGCAGCTGGGGGCGGCGATCCTGGCGCAACAAGACCATGCGCAGGGTCCTGCAGCTCCGCTCCACCGACTCAGCCAACGCCGCCGTGGACTGGGGCGACGTGGCCGCCCTGTGGGATGCCCCCGGCTGGATTTACGCCCTCTTCCACTTCCCCACGGGGCGACTGTACGTTGGGCAGACCACCGGAAGGTTACAAGCGGGCCAAGGAGCACTGGTGGAGCCGGGGGCGCTGCGCCGACGCCCTGCACGACGCCCTGGCCAACGACCCCACCCCCTTCTCCTTCCTCATGATCCCCATCGAGAGGCTCCCCTCACCCAGCTTCCCCCGGGCTGACCGCCGCGCCCTCGCCCGCCGGGATGCCCTCGCCCGCGAGCGCAAGTGGGTGGGCCTCCTCAACTCCATGTGGCCCCATGGCTTCAACGCCGCCTACCCCGGCTTCCCCGTCAGCCGGAAGGTGCTCCGCCGCCAGCACACCCTCCCCAGCCCCGACCCGCCCCCACATCCCAAGGCGACCCCCGCCCAGCCCCGACCTAACCAAGTGGCTCCGTCGCTGCCACCAAGGGGACTCCAGCGCCCTGGCGGAGGCACGCTCCTGGGGCAAGGCGCGGCTGTGTTCCACCCTGGACTGGCTGCAGCAGCACGTCCCGGACGACGAGCGGCGCTCCGGCCACCTCTCGCTGGAGTGCAAGCTGGTGGAGCTGATCAAGGCGAAGAGGAAGGAGGCCCCCGAGCGGCAGTTCCTGAAGTTCTCCTACTCCAACAACGGCGCCCGCCACCTGGAGCTGCGCAAGGTGTTGCGGGAAGAGGCCGTCTACAAGCTCCACCCCAACCCGGACGTCGCCGCAGCCATCATGGTCTGCGACAAGTTCGCCCCGCAATGGCAGGCGTGGCTGTGCAACTACGCCCAGGTCTCCAGCGAGCTGGACGTGGCCGCCGCGCAGGCCGACGACCTCGAGGGCTGCCAGTGCCACACAGCCCTCCGCCGGAAGGAGCCGGCAGCCTTCCACGAGGGCCACGTGGTGAGCAACGAGTCCGAGCTGCTGCGGTGGTCGTACCTGCAAACCCTGGCGGCCAAGGGAAGAAGTTCCGGCTGGAGGGCCCCCCGACACCGTCCTCCACGACCTCCGCCGGGCGCTGAACCAGTACACCGAGTGGGCAGCGCGCAGCAACCCCACCGACGCCACCTACCTCCGGAAGCTGGGCGAGTGGGCCGACGCCGTGGAGGCCCGCTGCACCACCAACTGGCGGTGCTCGGCCGTCAGAGAAGAGCTGGTCCCCACCGGCTTCCCGGCCTGTCACAGCAAATGCGGGAGGCCCACCAGGTCCTCGTCTTCCTCCACGACGACCGGGCCCCCCACGGCCTGATGTTCGTTTGCAAGCGCTGGTACCAGAAGCAGATGGCCACCTACCTGGCGGACTCCACCGTGTTCGAGGACGTGACCGACACCTGGAGGGAGGTGGTTGCCCGGCTGTCGGAGGTCAACCAGCGGTTGCACTTCCCCACTGGCGCCGGTGTCGTCTACAACTACGGCATCTGGAAGCCAGCGAAGAAGAAGTTCCGGTTCATTGCCGGGACCCGCAAGAACCCGACCCGACCCCGGGTCCCCCGCCCCCGCCTCTGAGTCCGCCCCCGCCTCCGCCCCCACCGCCTCCAAGGAGCCCCCCGGCAGCCCCTCTATGCCCTGAGCAAGGCTTGGTGTCGCTCCTGAAGCACATCGAGGTCGCCCTCCGGGAAAAGGACGAGCGGCGGCAACAGCAGGAGGGCATCAAGGCGTTCTGGGGAATCGACAGCGTGGAGTCTTTCGTCCGGATGGTCCGAACCCACTCCAAGGACATCCTGGCGGGGGGCTTGGAGACGGCGGACTTCACGACGATGTACACGGCCTTCACCTTCGACGCCATCATCGAGCGGACCATGGAGTCGGCCAAGGAGGCCTGGGCCTTCGTGCGGGAGACCAAGACCCCCGCTGGGGTGGACCCCGCCACCCCACCGTCCCTCACCACCGGCGGCTGGTCGTGGGATGGCCTCGGCTACTCCTTGGATGACCTGAAGGAGCTGGTGGCCGTGGCGGTGCAGAACAACTACACCTGCAATGGCGGAAGGGTCCGGCGCCAGATCCGGGGCATGCCCATGGGCCTCCCCCGGCCCCGCAGCTGGCCAACCTGGCCTGCTACCCCGTGGAGCGCGACCACATGTACGCCCTCCCTCCCCAGCTCCGGTCCTCCGCCGTGTCCCGATACATCGACGACATCGTCCACCCCACCACCATGCCCCTCCCCTCGGCAGCCGAGTACGGCATGGAGTACAAGACCACCGGCTCCGGCGAGTCCGTGGTGTGCCTGGGCGTCCGGTGTACATCCAATGCCATTCCAACGGGGACCGCGTGGTGCACACCACCGTCCACGACCGGGAGGAGGAGTACCCCCACCACATTGTCGCTACCCCCTAGCCACCACCACCGCCCCCACCGAGCAGCTGGGCGGGGTCATCATGGGCCGCCTGGAGTTCGCCCGGATGGCCTGCAGCCACATGGGGGATTTCAAGCAGTCAGTGGCCAACGTCTTCCGCAACGCCATCTGGCGGGGGTACTCCGCGCTGGTGCAGTCGGTGTGGAGCCGCTTCCTCTTCCAGCGCTGGCATGCCACCGACATCCGCGTCCGTGAGCTCCGCACCTGGTTTTCCAAGGTGTGGAAGTGGCTCCACTCCAGCCCCCACCGCGCTCCCCCAGCCCCATGGGCCACAGCCCTCCCCCTCGATGAGGCCCATGCCCCCTCCCAGGCCGACTTTCTCTCCGTCTTCGGCCACCCCGCACCCCTCCCCGGGGGCATCGACGACTGCTGGCCGAGATGACGCCGCCCCCTTCCCCCTCCGCCTCCCAGCCCTCCGACGTGGACGTGATGATCATCGACCGGGAGGCCCACGTGCGCCACGGCAAGCAGCAGGCCCCGAGAGGAGCGTCCCGATCCGTCCACTGGCCAGGGCTCAGAGAGGGGGACGCCCCAGAGGTGAGGTGCGCCCAATCCGTGAGCAGCAAGGGCAAGGACCCGGGGGTGATGCCGCCAAGGATCCCGCCCCCGGCGAGCCCGGGCGAGCCTCTACCAATCAGTCAAGAGGAGGGGGACGCCCCAAACAGCCGCAGCACCAGGCCGGCCCACACCGGGGCGGGGTTTACGCCGGGCAGTGAACCGGGGGTGACGCCGCCAAGGATCCCGCCCCCGGGGAGCCCGGGCGGGCCTGAGGACAGCGAGGGGGACGCCCCGAGCCACGGACTGGCCCACACCGTGACGGGGTTTACGTCGGGCTGTGAACTGGGGGTGACGCCGCCAAGGATCTCAGCCCCAGGGAGCCCGGGCGGGTCCGTGATCGTGCTGCCAGGACCGGCCTCAGAGCCGAGGGGGGACGCCCCAAGCGACAGGCTGGCCCACACCGGAGCGGGGTTTACGCTGGGCGGTGAACCGGGGGTGACGCCGCCAAGGATCTCGCCCCCGGGGAGCCCGGGCGGGCCTGAGAGTTGCCAGCCCACGGCCATGGAGACAGAGACGGACGCCCTCGAGGGGGTTGCAGCGCAGCCAAGCACCGCCTCCCAATCCCCCAGCGCCCCAACGGCCCCACAGCCTCCCAAGGCCCCCTCTCTCCAACCCGGACTCCGCCTCCCCAACCCCATGCCTCCCCCCACCCACCCGTGAGGTCCTCCAGGAGCGGGTCGTCATCGTCGAGAGGCAGGTCCCCGTTCCCGTGCGGGAGCCTGTCTTCGTGGATCGGGTCATCGAGCGGGTCGTCCCGGTCCCCGTGCAAGTCCCCGTGGAGGTCCGGGTCCCCATGCCCGTCCCCGTCCCCGTGGAGGTCCGGGTACCCATCCCCATCTACCTCCCTCCCTCCGCGCCACAAGCCCCCTCCATCGTGCAGAATGTGCATCTCAACGCACTCACCATCGGCCCCTCCTCCTCCTCGTCTTCCTTGGCCCTCCTCCAAGGTCTCCCCATTCCCGCCATCGAGGCCCCCAACCGCCTCCTCCTCACCGCTCCCCCGCCGCCACCCAGCGACACCACCGACGACGACACCTCTTCCCAAGGCCCCACGAAGAAGAGGAAGTTCACTTCGTTGAGTGAGTGGCCTGCCGAGTGGCGAGCCAAGTACGAGGAGTGGAAGGCGGTGCTGAAGGACCCACGAGAAGCAGGACGAGGACAAGCCATGTACGAATCATGGGACCCGGACCTGCAGAACCAGGTCTGGGCCTCGTGCGGCCCCCAGCGGCGGAGCATCATCCAAGAATGGCAAGAAGCCGCAGCAGCCCAGAACGTCGAGCGCCCCGCGGACCTCGAGCGCCAGACGCACGACTGGCATGAAGGTGCCAGGATCGGGGAGGCCGACCACCCCGGTCCAAGGCGCCACCCCCACGGCCCCCACCAGGGCCACCAACCCTCCGGGAGCCACGTCCCCGGAGCGAGACCGAGCCAAGTCCGGGCGGGTGGCAGGCAGCGTGGTGCCTGTGCCCCGCCAACCCCGTCCGCAGGGGAGCAAGCGAAGCGGGATTTGCCCCGGCCCCAAGCCCCTTGGCGACCCAACAGGGAATCGACCCGTGGGCACCGCCCTGGGGAATCACTTCAAGCGCCATGAGATCTACAAGACCCTCTCGCCCTGGGAGTGCGCAGGGCAACCAACCCCGAGAGAAGCAAGAGGCAGAAGAGAAGAAGGCGACATGGACGCCGGTGCAGAGCAGGCGAGGGGCTGCCTGCACAAGGAGATCAAGAGAATGGCGGACACCATCTCCGCCCTGAGCGCGGAGCTGAAGAAGCTGCAGGAAAAATGCAAGCTCAACGCCACTTTCGGGGGGAGTCGGAGCCCCCAACCACATCGAGACCACCGCGGAGGGAGAGAGAGAGAGAGAGAGGGAGGCAAGGGCCGGCCCCCCTCCGATCCCCTCTCATCCCAACCCGTGGGATCCCCTGCGAGGCCATCGTCGCGGCGGACGGCGGCGGCAGCGGCGGCAGCAGGAGACGACGACCAGCACGGACGCGGAGGCGGCGACATCGCAGGTGTGCCACCCCCGGCCTGCCGGAGCTGGTATCTCCGGCCCTCCAGTTCGGGCCGCACCGGCTGGAGGTGGGCGTGCAACCCGTGCGAGGCCTCCCCCCTCTGCGGCACCCCCCACCTCCCTCCCCATCCCCTCCCATCCCCACCCCACCCACACCCAGAATCCCCCGTCCATACCAATCAAGAAGAGAGAGAGAGAGAGAGAGAGAGATGTGGGAGAATTGGAGAGACATGGCGATCGCGGAGGTAATTTACTAAGGTGAGACATGACCCGATGAAGCTGGAATACGATGAACTTCCTTTTTTGAGGAATAGATGCGAGCTGAAACCACAACTTCGTTGGTGTCAGGTGCTGACATAATCGGAAAGGCTGTTTTTGGGGAAGACGCCAAGGCTTGCTCCTCCTGCGAGGGCGCCGTGAAGTGGGCCATCATTGTCGGGAAGAGCCGTGAAGGTGCGCAAAACAATGGCTGCAACAGATGCGAATGCTCTGATGAGGAAACCCCCACCTCCCTCCCCATCCCCCCATCCCCACTCCCACCCACACCCAGAATCCGTCCTTACCAATCAAGAAGAGAGATTTCCGCAGTCCCTGCGGCTCGGGGAGCTTTCCCCGGGGTCCACCGTGAATTGCCTGGCGAGGTTTCTCGCACCCCCAGGCCTCCCCCGAGCGCCCTCCCCCCGAGCGCCCTCCCGGGCAACCCTCTTCCCGAAGGCCCCCAGCCGTCCCACTCCCGTGATGACCGTGCCCTCCCCATCGCCGAGCCCTACGACAAGCACGACCCCCCAGCCGTCCCGCCACCGCCGCAACGAGGGGCAGTGGAGCTGGCAGGACCACCTGCATGGATGCAACGCAGCTGGGGGCGGCGATCTGGCGCAACAAGACCATGCGCAGGGTCCTGCAGCTCCGCTCCAGCGACTCAGCCAACCGCCGTGCCTGGGGGCGACGTGGCCGCCCTGTGGGATGCCCCGGCTGGATTTACCCCTCTTCCACTTCCCCACGGGGCGACTGCGTTGGGCAGACCACCCGGAAGGTTTACAAGCGGGCCAAGGAGCACTGGTGGAGCCGGGGCGCTGCGCCGACGCCCTGACGACGCCCTGGCCAACGACCCCACCCCTTCTCCTTCCTCATGATCCCCATCGAGAGGCTCCCCTCACCCGACAGCTTCCCCGGGCTGACCGCCGCGCCCTCGCCGCCGGGATGCCCTCGCCCGCGAGCGCAAGTGGGTGGGCCTCCTCAACTCCATGTGGCCCCATGGCTTCAACGCCGCCTACCCCGGCTTCCCCGTCAGCCGGAAGGTGCTCCGCCGCCAGCACACCCTCCCCAGCCCGACCCGCCCCACATCCCAAGGCGACCCCCCGCCCAGCCCGACCTAACCAAGTGGCTCCGTCGCTGCCACCAAGGGGACTCCAGCGCCCTGGCGGAGGCACGCTCCTGGGGCAAGGCGCGGCTGTGTTCCACCCTGGACTGGCTGCAGCAGCACGTCCGGACGACGAGCGGCGCTCCGGCCACCTCTCGCTGGAGTGCAAGCTGGTGGAGCTGATCAAGGCGAAGAGGAAGGAGGCCCCCGAGCGGGCAGTTCCTGAAGTTCTCCTACTCCAACAACGGCGCCCGCCATCTGGAGCTGCGCAAGGTGTTGCGGGAAGAGGCCGTCTACAAGCTCCACCCCAACCCGGACGTCGCCGCAGCCATCATGGTATGCGACAATTCGCCCCGCAATGGCAGGCGTGGCTGTGCAACTACGCCCAGGTCTCCAGCGAGCTGGACGTGGCCGCCGCGCAGGCCGACGACCTCGAGGGCTGCCAGTGCCACACAGCCCTCCGCCGGAAGGAGCCGGCAGCCTTCCACGAGGGCCACGTGGTGAGCAACGAGTCGAGCTGCTGCGGTGGTCGTACCTGCAAACCCTGGCGGCCAAGGGGAAGAAGTTCCGGCTGGAGGGCCCCCCGACACCGTCCTCCACGACCTCCGCCGGGCGCTTGAACAGTCCGAGTGGGCAGCGCGCAGCAACCCACCGACGCCACCTACCTCCGGAAGCTGGGCGAGTGGGCCGACGCCGTGGAGGCCGCTGCACCACCAACTGGCGGTGCTCGGCCGTCAGAGAAGAGCTGGTCCCCACCGGCTTCCGGGCCTGTCACAGCAAATGCGGGAGGCCCACCAGGTCCTCGTCTTCCTCCACGACGACCGGGCCCCCCACGGCCTGATGTTCGTTTGCAAGCGCTGGTACCAGAAGCAGATGGCCACCTACCTGGCGGACTCCACCGTGTTCGAGGACGTGACCGACACCTGGAGGGGTGGTTGCCCGGCTGTCGGAGGTCAACCAGCGGTTGCACTTCCCCACTGGCGCCGGTGTCGTCTACAACTACGGCATCTGGAAGCCAGCGAAGAAGAAGTTCCGGTTCATTGCCGGGACCCGCAAGAACCCGACCCCGACCCCGGGTCCCCCGCCCCGCCTCTGAGTCCGCCCCCGCCTCCGCCCCCACCGCCTCCAAGGAGCCCCCCGGCAGCCCCTCTATGCCCTGAGCAAGGCTTTGGTGTCGCTCCTGAAGCACATCGAGGTCGCCCTCCGGGAAAGGACGAGCGGCGGCAACAGCAGGAGGGCATCAAGGCGTTCTGGGGAATCGACAGCGTGGAGTCTTTCGTCCGGATGGTCCGAACCCACTCCAAGGACATCCTGGCGGGGGGCTTGGAGACGGCGGACTTCACGACGATGTACACGGCCTTCACCTTCGACGCCATCATCGAGCGGACCATGGAGTCGGCCAAGGAGGCCTGGGCCTTCGTGCGGGAGACCAAGACCCCCGCTGGGGTGGACCCCGCCACCCCACCGTCCCTCACCACCGGCGGCTGGTCGTGGGATGGCCTCGGCTACTCCTTGGATGACCTGAAGGAGCTGGTGGCCGTGGCGGTGCAGAACAACTACACCTGCAATGGCGGAAGGGTCCGGCGCCAGATCCGGGGCATGCCCATGGGCCTCCCCCGGCCCCGCAGCTGGCCAACCTGGCCTGCTACCCCGTGGAGCGCGACCACATGTACGCCCTCCCTCCCCAGCTCCGGTCCTCCGCCGTGTCCCGATACATCGACGACATCGTCCACCCACCACCATGCCCCTCCCCTCGGCAGCCGAGTACGGCATGGAGTACAAGACCACCGGCTCCGGCGAGTCCGTGGTGTGCCTGGGCGTCCGGGTGTACATCCAATGCCATTCCAACGGGGACCGCGTGGTGCACACCACCGTCCACGACCGGGAGGAGGAGTACCCCCACCACATTGTTCGCTACCCCCTAGCCACCACCACCGCCCCCACCGAGCAGCTGGGCGGGGTCATCATGGGCCGCCTGGAGTTCGCCCGGATGGCCTGCAGCCACATGGGGGATTTCAAGCAGTCAGTGGCCAACGTCTTCCGCAACGCCATCTGGCGGGGGTACTCCGCCGCTGGTGCAGTCGGTGTGGAGCCGCTTCCTCTTCCAGCGCTGGCATGCCACCGACATCCGCGTCCGTGAGCTCCGCACCTGGTTTTCCAAGGTGTGGAAGTGGCTCCACTCCAGCCCCACCGCGCTCCCCCAGCCCCATGGGCCACAGCCCTCCCCCTCGATGAGGCCCATGCCCCCTCCCAGGCCGACTTTCTCTCCGTCTTCGGCCACCCCGCACCCCTCCCCGGGGCATCGACGACTTGCTGGCCGAGATGACGCCGCCCCCTTCCCCCTCCGCCTCCCATCCCTCCGACGTGGACGTGATGATCATCGACCGGGAGGCCCACGTGCGCCACGGCAAGCAGCAGGCCCCGAGAGGAGCGTCCCGATCCGTCCACTGGCCAGGGCTCAGAGAGGGGGACGCCCCAGAGGTGAGGTGCGCCCAATCCGTGAGCAGCAAGGGCAAGGACCCGGGGGTGATGCCGCCAAGGATCCCGCCCCCGGCGAGCCCGGGCGAGCCTCTACCAATCAGTCAAGAGGAGGGGGACGCCCCAAACAGCCGCAGCACCAGGCCGGCCCACACCGGGGCGGGGTTTACGCCGGGCAGTGAACCGGGGTGACGCCGCCAAGGATCCCGCCCCCGGGGAGCCCGGGCGGGCCTGAGGACAGCGAGGGGGACGCCCCGAGCCACGGACTGGCCCACACCGTGACGGGGTTTACGTCGGGCTGTGAACTGGGGGTGACGCCGCCAAGGATCTCAGCCCCAGGGAGCCCGGGCGGGTCCGTGATCGTGCTGCCAGGACCGGCCTCAGAGCCGAGGGGGGACGCCCCAAGCGACAGGCTGGCCCACACCGGAGCGGGGTTTACGCTGGGCGGTGAACCGGGGGTGACGCCGCCAAGGATCTCGCCCCCGGGAGCCCGGGCGGGCCTGAGAGTTGCCAGCCCACGGCCATGGAGACAGAGACGGACGCCCTCGAGGGGGTTGCAGCGCAGCCAAGCACCGCCTCCCAATCCCCCAGCGCCCAACGGCCCCACAGCCTCCCAAGGCCCCCTCTCTCCAACCCGGACTCCGCCTCCCCAACCCCATGCCTCCCCCCACCCACCCGTGAGGTCCTCCAGGAGCGGGTCGTCATCGTCGAGAGGCAGGTCCCCGTTCCCGTGCGGGAGCCTGTCTTCGTGGATCGGGTCATCGAGCGGGTCGTCCCGGTCCCCGTGCAAGTCCCCGTGGAGGTCCGGGTCCCCATGCCCGTCCCCGTCCCCGTGGAGGTCCGGGTACCCATCCCCATCTACCTCCCTCCCTCCGCGCCACAAGCCCCCTCCATCGTGCAGAATGTGCATCTCAACGCACTCACCATCGGCCCCTCCTCCTCCTCGTCTTCCTTGGCCCTCCTCCAAGGTCTCCCCATTCCCGCCATCGAGGCCCCAACCGCCCCTCCTCACCGCTCCCCGCCGCCACCCAGCGACACCACCGACGACGACACCTCTTCCCAAGGCCCCACGAAGAAGAGGAAGTTCACTTCGTTGAGTGAGTGGCCTGCCGAGTGGCGAGCCAAGTACGAGGAGTGGAAGGCGGTGCTGAAGGACCCACGAGAAGCAGGACGAGGACAAGCCATGTACGAATCATGGGACCCGGACCTGCAGAACCAGGTCTGGGCCTCGTGCGGCCCCCAGCGGCGGAGCATCATCCAAGAATGGCAAGAAGCCGCAGCAGCCCAGAACGTCGAGCGCCCCGCGGACCTCGAGCGCCAGACGCACGACTGGCATGAAGGTGCCAGGATCGGGGAGGCCGACCACCCCGGTCCAAGGCGCCACCCCCACGGCCCCCACCAGGGCCACCAACCCTCCGGGAGCCACGTCCCCGGAGCGAGACCGAGCCAAGTCCGGGCGGGTGGCAGGCAGCGTGGTGCCTGTGCCCCGCCAACCCCGTCCGCAGGGGAGCAAGCGAAGCGGGATTTGCCCCGGCCCCAAGCCCTTGGCGACCCAACAGGGAAGCGGCCCGTGGGCGCCGCCCTGGGGATTCTTTTTCTTCAGCAGCCATGAGATTTTCAGACCCTCTCGCCCTGGGAGTGCGCAGGGCAACCCACCCGAGGAGAAGAAAGAGACCGAAGAGACGAAGGTGTCGCATGGACACCGGTGCAGAGCCGGCGAGGGGCGGCACTGCACAAGGAGATCAAGAGGATGGCGGACAGCATCTCCGCCCTCAGCAAGGAGCTGAAGAAGCTACAAGAAAAATGCCAAGCTCAACGCCACTTTCGGGGGAGTCGGAGCCCCCAACCACATCAGACCATCGCGGAGAGGAGAGAGAGAGAGAGAGAGGGAGGCAAGGGCCGGCCCCCCTCCGATCCCCTCTCATCCCAACCCGTGGGATCCCCTGCGAAGGCCATCGTCGCGGCGGACGGCGGCGGCAGCGGCGGCAGCAGGAGACGACGACCAGCACGGACGCGGAGGCGGCGACATCGCAGGTGTGCCACCCCCGGCCTGCCGGAGCTGGTATCTCCGGCCCTCCAGTTCGGGCCGCACCGGCTGGAGGTGGGCGTGCAAAACCGTGCGAGGCCTCCCCCCTCTGCGGCACCCCCACCTCCCTCCCCATCCCCTCCCATCCCCACCCCACCCACACCCAATCCCCGTCCATACCAATCAAGAAGAGAGAGAGAGAGAGAGAGAGAGAGAGAGAGAGAGAGAGAGAAGAGAGAGAGAGAGAGAGAGAGAGGAGAGAGAGAGAGAGACCAGAGCAACGAGAGGACGCGAGGACGGGGAGGACGAGGTCGTGGACGAGGCGACGAGCCAAGATCGACGGGCCGCGGAGATCCCGAAACCCGCGTGCCGGGCACGGAACATGCCACCGTGCCCGTCATGCGGGTACCAGAACGAGGTGTACCACGCCGACGGGGCCCTGGGGTGGGGGGCTCGCCGGCGGTGGCATCCCCGGGCCCCCGGGCCTGGCGCGGGGTCCGGGGGTGGCGTGAAACGGCGTGCGGAGCCCATGGGGGGAGCGCCGCCCCCCAGCACGCACGCACGCACGGGACCGCCACACACCCACCAGCAGGCAAGGGAGGGGGGAGGGGGAAGGGGCAGCCCAGCGCGCCAGACAGACGGGCAGCCCCGGAGGACCGGAGGCCAAGGGAGGGGGGAGGGGGAAAGGGAAGGGGCAGCCAGTGCGCCAGACAGACGGGCAGCCACCGGGGGACAGGAGGCCAAGGGAGGGGGAGGGGGAGGGAAAGGGAAAGGCAAGGGAAACCCACGTGGTAAAAGAGAGAGCGACGCGGGCAACCGCGGCCACCCCACAACGGGTGGAGGCAGAGTGACGGTGAGCGTCGCGCGGCACACGCCAGCCCGCGACGACAGGCCGCTCCCATACCCAGTCCACGGGAAGCACGCGAGGCAGGTGGAGAGGAGCACGGGAAGGCAGGCGTGGACGTGGAGGTCATGGGAGGACTGGCACGTGAACGCCGTGCAACGGCGTTCCTGGCGCAAGAGCCCGATTCGGCGACTGCTGGAGCTCCGGCACGCTGAGGCACAAGCCAACGGAGACCGGGCCAATTACTTCTCCCCGGAGGCAGTGACCACCTGGCACGGGATGATCTACGGGGCGTACCATTTCCCAACAGGGAAGTGGTACGTGGGCCAGACGGTCAACACCATCCGCCAGCGGGCACGAGAGCACTGGTACGCACGAAAGTCGGCGCGGGACTTCCTGCACCTGGCGCTGGCAGACGACCCGGACCCGATGACCTGGCTGGCCCTGCCACTGGAGATCATCCCCAAGGAGCTGTGGCGATGTCCAGAGGCAGACCGACAAGCAGGGTGGCGGAAGAAAGAGCGGGCGCTCTTCCGGGCGGTGGCCACCCCGAGGGAGAAGTACTGGGTGGACAAGCTGAGGTCCATGTGGCCAAAGGGATGGAACTCAGCGTACCCGGGCAAGCCCGCAAGCGCGGGCCACCTGCCCCCAGTGGAGCAACCGCGCCACGGGAACCAGCACGGGACCTGGAGGCGGCAAAGAGCGCCATCCGGCAGTGGCAGGCAGACCCGAGGGCAACAAGGCGGTGGCTGCACGTGCTGGCACGCGAGGACCTGGTGGAGATCCTGGAGGGGCTGGAGAAGGGACTGCGCCCAACAGAGCAGACGGCGACAACGGCTGCGATCGCAGCAGAAGCCCGGGAGGCACTCCGAAAGCGCAAGGCGGAGAAGAAGGCCCGGGATTTCGTCCGCTTCCTGTACGGGCACCCCATCGCCGAGAAGATGGCCCTGCCGGACATCATCCGCGACCCCGAGGTGTACAAGCTCCACCCAGAGCCGGAGGTGGGGGCAGCCATCATGGTGGTGCACAAGTTCGCCCCGCAGATCGCCAGCGCACTGTTCAACTACAAGGACTGGGCCATGCACCCACAGCCGATGGACGCCGACGGGGAGGAGCACTGCCCCTGCCGGACGCAGGTGCGACCGAACGCCACGCTGGTGGAGGGGCACGTCCTCTCCACAGACCCCGACGAAGGGCCTCAGCAAGGGGAAGACCGCCTGCGGCTACTCGCACTGGCGTCGCTCCGCCAGTACGTGGGCCCAGGACCAGACGACGTGCGGGCAACGCGCACGAGGCCCGCATCACGCAGGCGGCAAGGGAACACCCCACGAGCCAGACGGGTACCCCAACCTGCAGGAGCAGCTCAGCGCAGCCAAGAGAGCGCTGGTGTTCGGGCCGGAGGACAGGGCACCGCACGCCCTGTTCTTCGCCTGCGGGCGGCTGTTCGCGGCGAAGCTGCACGAGCGGCTGGAAGCGACCGGGGCATTCGTCCCAGACGCCCGCCCGCCGGCGGACCTGCTGGAGCAGATCAAGGCCCTGAACGACGAGCTGCAGCTCCTCCACCACCCACGGCTGCCATACCTCTATGGAGCATGGAAGGCCAAGAAGCAAGCCTTCCGCTGGATTGCCGGACGGCCCGGAACCAGGACGAAGGCGACCATGAGGAAGAAGAAGGAAAGCCAAAGAACGCCCTCTCCGAAGTGGGCGGCCTCATGGTCAAAGTGCTCCAAGTGGTGATGGCTACCCTGCGGCGAAAGGACCGGGAAGCAGTGGGCAAAGGCAACAAGTCCCGCTACTGGATCATCGAGGACATCGATGAGTTCGTGCAGGAGTTCCGGGTGCTGGCGCAAAGCCGAGCCCTGGGCGCCGTGCCGTGGGCAACGTATGACTTCACCACCATGTACGAGGCGCTGGAGCACGAGCACCTGGTGCACGGGGTGATGGCAGCGGTGAAGGAAGCCTGGGAGGAGGAAACCACCGGCAAAGCACGGGACACGGGCCAACACCCACGAGACGTGGACCTACGCCTGGGGGCAGGGGGCTGGCACGAGGCGGCCAAGGTGAAGGACGCCCCCGGAATGCCGTGGTTCACGCTGCCGAGGGTGGAGGACACCCTGCGCAAGATGCTGGCCAACCTCTACGCGGTGAACGGCGGGGTGGTGCGGAAGCAGCAAAAGGGAGTACCCATGGGGCTGGAGTGCTCCCCGCAGCTGGCCAACCTGTACGCCTACGCCGTGGAGAGCAGGTGGGTGGACCGAACGGCACCGACCAACGTCCTCATGCGGCGGTACATCGACGACATCATCGTCATGGGACCAGATGCCCTCATCCCCGGGAAAGGGCTGCCCACCGAGGAGGACTACGGGATGCAGTACAAGTCCACCGCCGAGGAGCCCCACAGCCTCATCTACCTGGGGGTGCGGCTGTTCGTGGACGACCGCGGACAAGCCCACTCGGTCCTGCACGACCGTGCAGTGGACTACCCCATCCGGGTGGACCGATACCCCGAGGGCACAACAGTGGCCAACCCAGCCCAGCTGGCAGGCGTCATCATGGGCCGGTTGGTGGCAGCCCAACGGACATGCAGCCGCATGGATCTGTTCCAAGACGCGGTGGCCGGCATCTTCACCCACGCGCATCGCAGGGGATACCCACGGAGAATGGTGCACTCCACGTGGACCCGGTTCCTGTGGCGGTACTGGGACGCGGCATCCGTCACCACGCGGGAACTGCGGGCGTGGTTCCACGACGCGTGGCGAAAGGTGACGGAATGGAGGAGGGGGGACAGCGCAGGCCGGCCCCCAAGTGGCCAACGTGGGAAGCCCGCGTACCACTGCCGCGGGACAGTGGCAGGGGAACACCACAGCACCCACTACCGCGGGACGCAGCAGGGCACCAGGCAGCATGTGAGGGGACCCCCAGCCCCAAGCAGCACAACGGGAGCCCATCGACGACCTCATCGATCTCACCACGCCACCGGGGTCCCCGCCACACGCAAGCCAAGGAGACGGGGAGCCGCAGGGCGGCTCCTCGCAACCAGCCAGCAGCTACCGCCCGATGGCACCGCCGCTGATACCGTACCCCCTCCCACCGAGCGGCAGGGGAGGGGTGGGGCCAACCAGGACCGGACGACCAGGACAGAGGGGGGCAGGGCAGAAAGGCAACATACCGCCGAGAAGGCCGTGGTCTTCACCGGTGTACCCCACGCGGGGGGCTGCCAGCTCTTCGTCGACTTGGGCCGAGAAGGCTGTGCGATGGGGCTGTCCGCCTTCCGAGTCGCTGCCACTGCACGCCCCTCTCGCACAGGAGCGTGCAGTGGGGGGCGCACTCTCCCCACGAGCACAGCCACCTCACGTTCCTGTCGCCGAAACACGGTGCACAGCGAGCACACAGGAGCGGGAGGTGGCCGGCGCTTCCCCTACACCCACCACACAGACATCAGCGGCGACGCCAACCAGCCAGCAGCCGCCAACAACCACAGTGCAGCAGCCGCTGCAAGTGGTCCAGGTGCCCCAACCGTACCCGGTGCCGGTGCCGGTGCCCACCCCCTGTCCCGTGCCGGTGTACGTCGAGCGCGTGGTGCCGGTACAGATCCCAGTGCCGTACCACGTACCCGTGCCGGTGGTCGTGGAGCGCGCAGTGCCCACACCGTACCCGGTGCCGGTGCACGTGGAGCGCCTGGTGCCAGTGGAACGCCCGCTCCTGCTGCCGGGGCTGGACACCGGGGCAGTGACCGCGCTGCTCCGGGGGGCGAGCGCACAGCTGCCCATGCCAGTCCAACGATCCAAGCGGTCAGCAGCACCACCGGGCCGACAAGGGCCCGGTGGCAGCGGGAGATGGGGCGACCACAGCCATACCCGGCGGAAGGAGCAGTGGACCCCCAACGGGCACTGCTCATCGAAATGGTGCGATGGATCTGGCAGCAGCAACAGCAGCAGCAAGAGAGCCGCCACCTCACCCACCGCGCCACGCTGGCGATCGAAGACGCACCCACCGCCGCCACACCCACATCGCCCGCAGCAGGCACCACCCCGGCAGGAGCAGCACCACCGCCAAGCAGCAACCTACCACCACCCGCAACGGAAGGGGCCAGCACCACCGCCACGCCAGCAGCACCACCCGGCAGCACCAGCCCCGTGCCCGCAGCAGCAGCAGCAGCGGCAAGCAGCACGCCGGCCCTACCAACACCAACAACAAGCGCCACACCGCCACCGAGCGCCACCCCCACGCAGGAAGCACAAAGCACCACAGCCACCGAGGAGGCACCGGCAAGAAGCGACCCCATGGCCACAGACCGACTCCTGGGCAACAAGCGCCCAGTGTCGGTGGTGGTGGAGGAGGCGGCCACACCACAGCCCACCGAAGGGGACGACGCCTCGCAGGCAACCCAACCAAGCCAACGCAAGAAGAGGCTGTACACGCGCTTGGCCGAGTGGCCGGCAGAGTGGCGGGAGCAGTACGAGCGGTTCAAGGCCACGCCAAAGCAAGCGACCGCCGCGAGATGTGGCAGGGGTGGGACCAAAGCCTCCAAGACCAAGTGTGGGCAGCCGTCGCCGACAAGCGGAGGGACGAGATCCGCCGATGGAAGGCGAGGGAGAACGAAGGCCCACCAACCCAAGCAGAAGGCCAAGCCAGCAGCACGCGAGAAGAGAGGCGGAGGTCCCACACCGGAGCGGAAGACGAAGGTGGAGAACCCACCAGCCACGACTGGCAGGAAGGCCAGCGCATCGGGGAGGCGAAGCAGCCAGGCCCAGAAGAGGAAGGGTCGGCAGCGGACCCCCCCGAGGGGCAAGCGGGGAGCCCAAAGAATCACCCGCAACCGGCCTGGGGCGGCTCTCCAGGGGTACCTGCCGATCACCGGCAGGGCGTGTCCCGGCACGCCGTCAATCGGGACCCCACAAAACAGAACCCACCACAACCATGACAGCACAAAACAAGGCATGCCAGGCAATGACGGCCTGCCCGGCGCAGAGGACCTCTGCCCCGGGTGGCAGGCGGGGCGCCAGCCTAAGAACCCGCACCGACCTGGGGCGGATCTCCAGGGGTACCTGCCAATCACTGGCAGGGCGTGGCCCGACACGCCGTCAAGCGGGACGAAGGAGCAGAAGAACCGTGCCCCAGAAGCAGAAGCCAAGACCAGCACGACTGGAAGAAAGGGGCACGGATCGGGGAAGCAAAGAACCCCGGACCACCCCAAAGAGGGTACCAACAGCCCAACCCAAAAGGGGGGCCCAGCGAGGAGGACAACAAACAGGAAAAGGGCAGACACAGCCCAGGAAAGGAGGCAAGGGTGGCAAAGGAAACGTCACCCCACAAGGAAGCCGGCAGGGCCAACCCCAAGGAGAGGGCTGGCAAACAGCACAAAGCACCGGCCGAAAACGCCTCCAAAAGCGCCTCCAAGGGCTCCAACGAGCGCTGCAAGAAATGCAGCAAGAGCTCGACCAATGGCGGCAGAATCCGCCCCCGCAGCAGCAGCAGCAACGACCGGACCTAAGGGACGACAACCCCTGGGCCCCCCTGCAGCCACAGCAACAACGCCGGGGGCGGAAGAGATCCATTGGGTTGAACCCCCAAGCCGCCATACGAGCGAGCAGCAGCCGCCACCAGAGCAACGAGGAGGACGCGGAGGACGGGGAGGACGAGGCCGAGGACGAGGCGACGGAGCCCAAGATCGACACGGCCACGGAGATCCCCGAAACCCGCGTGCCGGGCACGGAACCTGCCAGCCGTGCCCGTCATGCGGGTACCAGAACGAGGTGTACCACGCCGACGGGGCCCTGGGGGGTGGGGGCTCGCCGGCGGTGGCATCCCCGGGCCCCCGGGCCCTGGCGCGGGGTCCGGGGGTGGCGTGAAACGCGTGCGGAGCCCATGGGGGGAGCGCCGCCCCCCAGCACGCACGCACGCACGGGGACCGCCACACACCCACCAGCAGGCAAGGGAGGGGGGAGGGGGAAGGGGCAGCCCAGCGCGCCAGACAGACGGGCAGCCACCGGAGGACCGGAGGCCAAGGGAGGGGGGAGGGGAAAGGGAAGGGGCAGCCCAGTGCGCCAGACAGACGGGCAGCCACCGGGGACAGGAGGCCAAGGGAGGGGGAGGGGGAAAGGGAAAGGCAAGGGAAACCCACGTGGTAAAAGAGAGAGAGAGAGAGAGAGAGAGAGAGAGAGAGAGAGAGAGAGAAGGGGACGACGCCTCGCAGGCAACCCAGCCAAGCCAGCGCAAGAAGAGGCTGTACACGCGCTTGGCCGAGTGGCCGGCAGAGTGGCGGGAGCAGTACGAGCGGTTCAAGGCCACGCCCAAAGCAAGCGACCGCCACGAGATGTGGCAGGGGTGGGACCAAAGCCTCCAAGACCAAGTGTGGGCAGCCGTCGCCGACAAGCGGAGGGACGAGATCCGCCGATGGAAGGCGAGGGAACGAAGGCCACCAACCCAAGCAGAAGGCCAAGCCAGCAGCACGCGAGAGAGAGGCGGAGGTCCCACACCGGAGCGGAAGACGAAGGTGGAGAACCCACCAGCCACGACTGGCAGGAAGGCCAGCGCATCGGGGAGGCGAAGCAGCCAGGCCCAGAAGAGGAAGGGTCGGCAGCGGACCCCCCCGAGGGGCAAGCGGGGAGCCCAAAGAATCACCCGCAACCGGCCTGGGGCGGCTCTCCAGGGGTACCTGCCGATCACCGGCAGGGCGTGTCCCGGCACGCCGTCAATCGGGACCCCCAAAAACAGAACCCACCACAACCATGACAGCACAAAACAAGGCATGCCAGGCAATGACGGCCTGCCCGGCGCAGAGGACCTCTGCCCCGGGTGGCAGGCGGGGCGCCAGCCTAAGAACCCGCACCGACCTGGGGCGGATCTCCAGGGGTACCTGCCAATCACTGGCAGGGCGTGGCCCGACACGCCGTCAAGCGGGACGAAGGAGCAGAAGAACCGTGCCCCAGAAGCAGAAGCCAAGACCAGCACGACTGGAAGAAAGGGCACGGATCGGGGAAGCAAAGAACCCCGGACCACCCCAAAGAGGGTACCAACAGCCCAACCCAAAAGGGGGGGCCCAGCGAGGAGGACAACAAACAGGAAAAGGACAGACACAGCCCAGAAAGGAGGCAAGGGTGGCAAAGGAAACGTCACCCCACAAGGAAGCCGGCAGGGCCAACCCCAAGGAAGAGGGCTGGCAAACAGCACAAAGCACCGGCCGAAAACGCCTCCAAAAGCGCCTCCAAGGGCTCCAACGAGCGCTGCAAGAAATGCAGCAAGAGCTCGACCAATGGCGGCAGAATCCGCCCCCGCAGCAGCAGCAGCAACGACCGGACCTAAGGGACGACAACCCCTGGGCCCCCTGCAGCCACAGCAACAACGCCGGGGCGGAAGAGATCCATTGGGTTTGAACCCCCAAGCCGCCAATACGAGCAGGCAGCCGCCACCAGAGCAACGAGGAGGACGCGGAGGACGGGGAGGACGAGGCCGTGGACGAGGCGACGGAGCCCAAGATCGACACGGCCACGGAGATCCCCGAAACCCGCGTGCCGGGCACGGAACTGCCAGCCGTGCCCGTCATGCGGGTACCAGAACGAGGTGTACCACGCCGACGGGGCCCTGGGGGGTGGGGGGCTCGCCGGCGGTGGCATCCCCGGGCCCCCGGGCCCTGGCGCGGGGTCCGGGGGTGGCGTGAAACGTGCGGAGCCCATGGGGGAGCGCCGCCCCCCAGCACGCACGCACGCACGGGGACCGCCACACACCCACCAGCAGGCAAGGGAGGGGGGAGGGGAAGGGGCAGCCCAGCGCGCCAGACAGACGGGCAGCCACCGGAGGACCGGAGGCCAAGGGAGGGGGGAGGGAAAGGGAAGGGGCAGCCCAGCGCGCCAGACAGACGGGCAGCCACCGGGGGACAGGAGGCCAAGGGAGGGGGGAGGGGGAAAGGGGGCAGCCAGGCGAGAAGACCAGCCACGTGGGGAAGAGGAAGGAGAAGGAGGAGGAGGGGAAAGGGAAAGAGAAGGGAAACGTGGTAAGAAGAGAGAGAGAGAGAGAGAGAGAGAGAGAGAGAAGAGAGAGAGAGAGAGAGAGAGGAGAGAGAGAGAGAGAGAAGAGAAGAGAGAGAGAGAGAGAGAGAGAGAGAGAGAGAGAGAGA
>CAAHFI011823720.1:0-15456 GCA_900893395.1 Euglena gracilis
GGGTGATTCAGACTCCACCCGTGCTAAAAAAAAAAATCGAGTGCAAAGCAACAAAGAAATCATTTTTGGAGACTTGAAAAAGGACTTTTTTGAAGGGGAAAAAAGGCCACAAAATACACCAAAAGTCTTCTTCTTCTCTGCCGTGAAAGGCCGGAGAAAAAAATTCACACTGCAGCATGATAAATGCGTACCAATATGAAATTTATCAGATCACGCTTCCTTTAACATGCAAACAACCATGATAGGTATTAGGAGTATTTGGTTTTGCACAGTGAGGAGTCAGACCCCCCTCCCTCCCCAGGGGGAGGGGGTCCAGACCGCGCCACCCCATCCTCCTTACAAACCGAGGGGGTCGGACCCCTCCCGGGGACTTCTGCATTGCACTCATACAAAAATATGGAACGAAATCTTTGTTGGAGAAGATTGCAAGGATCCATACCAAAGCAGCACGTGTTTCAAACCCTCCCCGGTAAATCATCTTTTTGCATCCAAAAAAATATTCAAGGGCATTTTTGAGACCGCAGTGACCAAAGAGAAAATCAAGCCATCAATGCGAAATAAGGTGGGTGCCCACCCATCTTCGTATCACAGGCCCCTGATCTCAGCGATAGCCGGGCAGCTGCCTGCGTTCCACGGCAGGGCGATGCTGTCCGGGAGGTAGGGAGGTGACCCCAGTGACCACAGGCCAGGGGAAGGGTCTGATACGAGGGCCCCCCCCCCCACAGGAGGGAGGTGGGGGATTCCCTGAAAATGTCGCAGTCCGGGTGACTGACTTCGCACCGTGCCGGAAAATTGCCCAAAGTAACGGTTATTTTGGGCAATTTTCGGGTAAAGTTTGCAAACTTCCAAAAAAAAGTTGGCTCAAAGCACCGGAAACACTGTGACCATTTTCAGGGGGGATCCCGGGTGCCCCCGCCAAGGTCGTTTCGCACCCTCCTCCGATCAAAGGGAAACCACCTCTACCCCATACACCACACACCCTCCCCTCCTTATATCGAACCCTGGCCTGACAAATCACATCGAACCCTGGCCTGACAAATCAAATGACCCCAAATGTGTGGTCCCTTTTGTTGTGGTCAAATCCCCAAATGACCCCCAGGAGCTCCCTGGGGTGGCACACAATTCTGCGAAACCCAGGGGTCTGGACTTTGTTGACTGACAAATGCTTCCCTCGGTGCCCTTGCAATATCATCACCATGGGACAAACCCTGTGAGGTGGCCATTTTCCCCCGGCCCGGCCCGTGCATCGAAGCGGCCCCCGCCCCGGGAGGCCGGGTCGTACGCGCCGTACTGCATCACCTGAGACTGCTGCTCCAGCACCTGCAGCAGCCGGTCCCGGCGCTCCGGGACAGCGGTGGGAACTGGAAACACCTTGGACAGTTGCCTGCTGGGGTGCATGGGACAATTGAGGCTGAGGACCCACATTACCAATGGGTTTGTTGGTAATCATGTGCCTGAATCTGTATGTGCTGTATGTGTGTGTGCTGTGTGTGTGTGTGTGTGTGTGCTTGTGCATGTGTGTGCATGTTTATGTGTGTGTTTGTGTGTTTGCACCCCTTGCACCCAGGGTGCCATCGAGACTCCTCTGCACCAAGTCGGCCAGTTCCGTGGGACACGTGGTGGCGGCCAGGTCGTCGAAGTATGCCTGGTGGGCCACCGTTTCCCGCAGAGCTGGAATAGCGTCGCAACCTCCCAAGAGCATCGCCTGCTAGTTCCGTGCTCTCTAAATCTGATTTCAATGGAACCGGGGACGGGACAGCGGTTTCAAGCCATCGGCCAGCCCTGGGCCCCCCGGTGGCACTGAGGCCATCCCCGCCAGCAGAGCGCGGGCGGAGGAGCTCGCCCCGTCGTCGTAGTCCTTCCATTCCAATTTCTGGGCCGAGTTGCCAAACTCCTTGTCGAAGTCCCGTTGGCGGACCCATCCTTGGAATCGCAGACAGGCACGGAGAGCTGGCCTCTGGGGGCAAGTTAGAAAAGGCTGCAGACGAATTATATAATATGACCTTGAATCCACCTTTTCCCAATTTTCAATTACATTTCTTGTTTTCTACTTTCTTTTTTTTGCCTTTGAACCCTTTTGTCTTTACCCCTGTTGTTGGCTTAGTTTACTGCTGTTGGCACCTCGTTATTTTGTGTTGTGTGTTTAACAAATGGGAGCATTTGCTTTGGCCGTACACAGCGAATCCCACCGAGTAATTTTTGAGTGGAGGGGATCCGCCGGGGTCTTATGGGGTCCGACCTGGGTCCGACCCGGGGAAAATCAGGGTTATTTTTGAGGGATAGGGGTAGGAGGGTTCCGACCGGATTCCCGCAGATCACCATTTTGGGGAATTCAGGGAGAATTTTGGTCAAATCTGGGTAAAATTCCGGCAAAAAGCGCCACCTAAAAAAATCGACCTAAAAAATCCCTAAATAGGACCTAACTTCTGGCCTAATTTTATCTCTAAAAAAGTGCCCTTTTTGTTAGGGACAATCCTAACCTTAACCCTGTTCCTGCAATTAAGCCGTCAACAGGGGCTTTCTTAAGAACCCTCAGGGGGTCCTGTGGGCCGGCTGAAAAAGGTGCTGGTTGACAAAGAGGTGCTGGATGGAACCGAACCCCCCCCCCCGGGGGGGATGGGGTTAAGGAGGGCGCTGGCTGGGAGCTGGACCCAGCAGGCACACCCAAAAAATGCCTGAAAAAGCCCAAGTCCAGCTGGGTTGGCAATTTTTCAGCCAAAATTTGGAGGTGAAGACCCAAAAACCACCAACAATGCAGGGGGGGGGGAATTATGCGTCTGGCAGGCGGGGAAAAAAATGCGGAAATTATGCGGAAAAATGCGGAAAAATGCGGAAATTATGCGGAAATTATGCGGGAAAAAATGCGGAAAATATGCGGAAAAAAATGTGGAAAATGCGGAAAATATGCTGAAATTCTGTGGAGTCCCAGGTCACATGGAGAGGACAGATATATTTCTACCTCACAATATGCAGGGTCCCGATGCTATTTGATTTCCATCGCCGATGCCAAGCTTGCCAGAAGTCACCAAAATGCAATGGAAAAACAAAGCACAATAAAATTGTTTCAGCGGCAGTATGTCCATTGTTCAAAAGACACGGACGCAAATAAACAATGCGAACAGGTCAGAGGGAGGTGAAAACGCCCAGACAAATCACCATTAAATTGAAGCATGAACTCCAACCTCCGTGCAGTTTGTGACAAAGCCCACTGATCGGCATCCAGTTGTCCGCAAACGGAAAAAAACCTTTCCACACTTGAAGTGGCGACCGGGGTGGAAATCAGAAACAAAACAAGTTCATAAAAAAGAGATGGCCGATGCGTCTTCCACCATTCAATTAACTCCTCTGGGCGTCAATATCCATTTTTTGTGCATTGCAAATATTGTATGAAATCTTCATCACAACCGTCCAAACGCAACGCAACGCAACGGGAAAATGCGGAAAAATGCGGAAAAAATGCGGTCAAATGCGAAATTGCCGAAAAATGCGGAAAATTTACAAAAAAAATGCGGAAATATGCGGAAAAATGCGGAAAAATGCGGAATAATGCGGAAATGCGGAAAAATGCGGAATAATGCGGAATAATGCGGACCGCATAATCCCCCCCCTGCAACAATGCCCCCTTTTTTTTTGACCCCCCTTTTCCCAAAATTCAGCGGTTTGCGCCTAAAAAAAAATTTCAGTCCAGCTTCACGGGCTGGCCCGAACTTTATTTAGCGGACCCCCCCCCTGGGAGGAGGAGGTCCGCATTTCAACTGGGAGGTGCTGTCCGGAAAAAAGGTTGACCCCCGGGCTCGGCACCCCCAGGGTCCCCTCCGGCTTAAGAAAACTGTGGCGCTCAATGCCCCGAATCAGCCAATGATTGCCTGGATCAGGCTCATTTCTGGGAAACAGGAAGATAAATCCCAGAATAAAAAAAAACAGTCTGGCTGATTGCGGGCCACGTTGCACCCAACAGGTCGGCGACCAACAAGCCGGACTGGTTTGCCACCTTTGGAGGGGAGGGATTGACTCAGACAAACCAGGTGGGGGGCCAATGAGTTGGGGGGGGGGTAAATGAAGAATAGCAACAGTCAAGGGTACCCACCTAAAGACAGCGTGAATAATCATGGACCAAAAAATGTCGAAAAAAGATATGTCCGAGATAATTAGGACAACCCCAAAAAGAAGCAATTGGCAAAGCACCACAATTCATTCATAAAAATGGCGGCCGCAATTCCTGCTCATCGACTCGTTCCAAAACGTATTAATGCAATGGCAAACTGTTTAAAAAAAAACGTTGCCATGCAACGAACTCCACTGGGCGCGTCGTCCGCCAGCAGTGCCCGGGCGGGGACGCGGGGCCGGCAGCAGCTCCGACGGGGACGCCCTCCGCCTTGACCCCCTCCCGCGGCGGCAGGGCCCCTCGGCGGAGACCCCGGAGGGCCCCTGCCACTGCCCACCAACCCGAGGTGGGGGCCCTCCTTAGGGGGTGGGGGCGGGGGTTCGGTGGGTGAGAGATTCCGACTCTCTCTCGGTGTTGTCTCTGGGAATGCCCAGCCGAGTGACGTTGCAGCTGCACCTTCCCTGGACCTTTGGCCTGACACGCCAGGCAGCATCCTTTCAGACTCCTCTCCACGACCGTCCCTGCATGGGCGGCAGGGGCGCCCAGGCGAACACACGCCCAAAGACGTGCGGTGTCCGGCATGCCCCTTCTGGGTCCACATTCCAGGACACTTGTCCACCGTGCTTGGGCGACTATTGGGGGACCGATTCCTGTCAGAAGTCGACAAAATGACAAAATCCCCTTACCCCCCACCAACCCATTTGCCCCTCACACAGACAGCGCGGAGGACAAGACAACACCGCCTCCATTCCTGGCACTGGCGCCCCAGCGGCATTCCCACACCCCCCCCCCGGCGGGCCCTGCCCAGCACCAGCCCGTTTCTCCGCGCTGACAGAGCTCAGCACGTCGTCGTTAGAACGTCTTCTGCGCAACGGGCAGCATCGGGATGAGGAGGACCCGTGGCCCCAGCGACGGGGGGCGGAGGCAACACACACACACCACACACACACACACACACACACACACACACACCGTGAAAGATTCCAACAGAAAATGCGAGTCGAAGATTTCCAGTCTGGTCACAGGCTGGACCAGGCTCGGAACCTCAATTGTGGGGGGCCCAAACCTGCATGGGGCTCCACCCCTTGTCCCCCTTCCCGTTTGTCCGGGCACCAGATTCACCAAATCCACCGAATTCTGTGTCAAATTTATTTTGGCGCCAAAGGGGTGTTTTCTTACAATGGCCATGGCGGGTGGGGGGTTCCGGCCCCACCTCCCCCCAGCCGGCCTTCCAGTGCAGGTATGGCCGAGCGCTGAAAAAGAAAAGGTAAAATGGATGCATTTGTGTTGTTTTCTGCTGAATGAGTGAAGCGACCAACCCCACCTCTCCCACCTCGGACATTTATACGTGCCTGCAAAGTTTCCTAAGCCCCCCCCCTCCCGGGGAAGCCTTAAGAATGCCCAGAGAGGGGGGGGGGGCTGTGACCGCACCCAGGTCCGACATTCCGGATTTTGTCCGTTTCGGCCCGAAACCCGTTTGGCCCCATTCAGGGGAATTTTGGCCGCAAGTTAGGGCCCCTTTTCGGAAGATTTTTTACGCACTTTTGACAATTTGGCTTAAATTCTTTTTAACTCACAATGAAATGCAACCTAATTTCTCCCTAAATTCCTGAAAAGGTGCACCCTCCTGAAATCCAGTCTGAACCTTGACATTAATCGCAACCAATAACCCCAATTTTCCGGGAGGGTCCGACCTGGGCCCTCAGGCTTGGCTGTTGGATCGTTCACTCGCCTCGTTGTTTCACTTCGACGCTGGATGGGGCAAGATGTCACCGACCCCTGAAAACCCACCCCCCGAGGGCCACACCAGCACACCAGGATCGGTACCTTGGGGATCGGCGCAGCCGCCCGTCGCTGGCGCATCCCGGCGGAGCTGCTGAAGGTGTGCTGGACGCTGACCAGCTCCCCGTTCTGGATCAGCAGGTACGGGTCAACCGACGCTGCCGGCGGCCCGTCCCCCCCCCCCCCCTTGACCTCTGACATGCGACTTGCCCATCCCCATCGAAGTGACATCTTGCGTTATCCAGCATCGAATTGAAAACAACGAGGCGAGTGAACGATTCCAACAACCAAGCCACCCGAGGCCATGGCTGTACTGGAAGCTGTCTGGAGGGGGAGGGGGTTGGAACATCCCAAATGCCAAAAAAAAAAGACCCTTCTGGCGCCAACGTATTTTTTTAATTTTGACCCAAAAAACTCAGTGCCCCGACAAACGGGAAGGGGGAGAAGGGGTCAACCCTCCCACGCAACCCCCATGACGCGACCCCGAGTCCCGTTCCGCCCTGCCCCCGGGGCTGCCGGACCCAGGGGAGGTTCTCGCGGTGGGCGACCCCAGGGGAACGGCCGCCGGGCACGCGGCCCTGGCCGAGGTAGAGCTGCCCCTGGCGGCGGAAGAAGTACCCGTGGCGGCCGCGCCGAGGCACCGGCCGCAGGCTGGGCCGGGGCGGCCGGCCGGGGCCCCCCATGCCCCCGGCAGGGCGGGGGGGGGCAAAAACTGCACACGGGCAGGTCAAAACACTGCACTGCAAAAAAAACTGCAAAAAACTGCAAAAAACTGCAAAAAACTGCAAAAAAACTGCACATCAACAAAAAATAACAATAAACAAGCTGAAATAGTGTGCATATGCAAAACAACGTAACTTGTAATCACATGAGAACGCCCCAGTTTCATCTAACTTTTGCACAGCTTTGGAGGTGATGACAACAAAAATGAAAGCAATCAAGGTACACTGTACATGGGTTTTCATGCACTGAAACACAAGTCATGTTTTTGGTTTGGATGCTGGTTCACACTGGTTTTCCTGCACCAAAGCTTGTGACGGCCATGCCCACGGAGGTGCCAAACAGCTAAATATGGAAAAAATGCACATACCCATATGCAGAAAGTTTCTATTTATGCTTTTAATTCTTGCATGGGATGTTCAGTTTTGGAACTTTCGGTCCATCACCTGGTGAACTTCACCCATGTCACGATGCAAAAAAATCTACAAAACTAAAAAAATACAACAACCATCACAAACTTTGAATACTGTCTTTAGGGGATTGCCATTCTTTGAAGCATTTGGCTTGTGAGATATTTGGCCAAAATGCTTGGGACAAAGCCCAATCTTCTACAGGAGCTCGTGCTCCTTGCGTCTCCACGAATCTCGCAAACTCCAACTCAACCAATATAATCCCTTCAAACAATATAATCCAGCGTAACAAGGCGCAGAGCAGCAAAAATGAGCACCTCAAGTTTCCTCAAAACTGAAATCAAAAAAAAAAAAACTGCAAAAAAACTGCACGTGTGCAGTTTTTTCAGAAAAAAAAGCTGCAAAAAACTGCAAAAAAAACTGCAAAAAACTGCAAAAAACCCAAAATGTGAAAACTGCAAAAAACTGCAAAAACTGCACGGTGCATATTTTGCCCTCCCTGGTGAGGGGCAAGGTGCGCCAGTGTGCACACCCTATTGCCGAACCACACCCCGGACTCTCCGGGTGTGTGCACTGAAATAAAGTCCCCAGTGCGGCGAAGCTGGGCGGACCAAAAAATTTGGTGCAAAGCTTCAAAAATGCTTGAAAACGGGGTCAAGAGGGCCATCAAGCTTGTAAGGATTTTGAGGTCTTGCTTAAGAAACACCTGTCCACGATCCAAATTTTTGCAAAATACGATTCTTTTCAACATCGAAGAGGCCATGCTGAAATAATATCAACCGCCAAGATGCAACTTGACCTTGGGGCGGTGTGAGATTCGCCTTATTCTGCACAGCGTTTCAGCCAAAAATAATAATGTATTTTTGGCTGCCCAGTTGAGGGCAGTGCCAGGTCAACGTCGCCAAGTGGAACTTCATACCTTCCTCGTCGAAGAGGCACTTCAACTCCGCTGTCAAACGTGCTGTAGTCAGCTTGCAGAGGCAGAGGCAGCACAGCCGTCGGCCGAAAAATTCAGACTGCGCTGGTGCGCAACACACAAACAGACCACAGACAGACACGCGCACGCATGGTCACAGGCAGGCAAACACACACGCACATATGCACTTACACGTAGCGGTGTTGAAACAGAAAAGAATGAAATGAAACAAAAAAACAACCATTCCCGCATGAAAAGAAACTTCTCTCATCAGCCTGAGGAGATCGCTCCTGCACGATATCGCCGGCCGCAGCTCCCCAAATAGGGTGGGAACAGCTGGTTGCCAGTGGTGTTCCAGCCAGGTTTTTGCTTAAGGACCCGGAAGGTCCATAAGCTGGCCAGTGCTGATGCCCATGCCCAAGCTGGGGAGGGGGGTTGCAAGGTCCTGATTTGAGAAAAATATCACTCAGGCACCGCACACACGTGTGAAATTTCTTTTGTACCAAAAAAATCCCAAAAAAATGTTAAGATGGGCACTTTGGCAGGCGCTTAGCACCAGTCACTGGGGAAAAAATCACTAGCCAGCCCTGCTAACACCCCCCCCCCCGGAGGAGGGCCCACTGAATATCTCCACCAGCCAAATGTAGACTAGCTGCAGTCCAACAGTCCAACTTCCCTTGGGGGGGGCTGCAAACTTTAAGCAGAAGCCTGGTTCCAGCCAATGTTGATCCACAGCTCCGGGGAGAAGCCTACAGCTGCTGGTTGACTATGCTACTGATTGCCTCGAGAGTTGAGGACCGACCACTTCCACCGGTTGGTTTGAGTACTGGCAATGTGGAGGGGGTCAGGGAGAACACTGAAAATGCGGACGAGGGAGGTCGCTGAAGATGACGCAGTAACCTCGGCGAGTGGTTCCCCGTCGTGCTCCGGGGGGCGAGGAAAATGCGGCCCATGTATACCCTGCAGGCCATCGGGGTTTGGCTGCAACGCAAAGAGGGATGGGATTGGTTAGGACGCGCAAAGGGGTCGCCAATTCATTCTGAACTGCTGACCAGTCATATCCATGGGCGGAGGGGGGCTGTATGGTGGTTCAGTGGAGAGGGGGGCCAAAAATAATTTAAAAAAATGCAATATGCTTAAAGGGAGGGGTAAATAACATTATGTATGGGTTAAACAAAATGTGTTTTCAAAAAATCCTTCCAAAATGGGACCTAAATTCTGGACTAGCTTGGCCCCCAAGTTGGGCCAATTTTCCGCTGGCCGACCCTAAGCCACTACAGCAAGCACACCTGTCCGGGGGGGGGTGAGATGGGGAGGTTCTCCTCCTCCCACATCAAACAAGGTGTACGGTCCAGTCCTCAACCATAACCCTGTGATTGCCATGATCCCAATGGCACCTTTTGCTCAATTTCACCCACATTTTCCACTTTTGGCTTGCGGCTGCTGCCAAACATGCTTCCAATGATTGCTTCTAATTTTCAAACCGAAAAAATTCGGCACAAAGTCTCGATTTTTTCTAAAAAAAATTCAGAAAATTAAAAGGGGGTCAAAAATGGCCCCAAAAAATCGGCCTTTTCAAAAGTTTGGCTGAAAAAATGCCAACCCAGCTGGATTTGGGCTTTTGAGGGAATTTCTGAGCACCCGCTGGGTCCAGATCCCAGCCACCTGGACCAATCCCCCTTGGACCCCTCCCCCCACGGGGGGGGGGGGGTCCACCCAGAATCTTTTTCCAGTGGGCCCGCGGGACCAAGCACTTCTGATGATGCTGGGCGATGCTGGGCGATGCTGGGCGATGCTGGACGATGCTGGGTGATGCTGGGCGATGCTGGGCGATGCTGGGCGATGCTGACATTTTTTTGTACGTTTTGAAGAATTAAAACCATTTCTTGGATAAATGAGCAACCATTTCCCGCAAATCCCTAATATAACACCAATCTTGGCCATTTCGGAATAGGTTTGCTAATTGGGGCCATTTTGTGATGATTTGGGTAAATATTGGGTTAATTTGGGTCAATATGAGCACGTTTATGGCAACTTTGCAGGATGCAGATACTGGACAAGATGGAGATACTGGACAAGAATGGAGATGCTGGACAAGAAGCAGATACTGGACAAGGTGCAAATGGATGCAGATGCTGGACTAGATTCAAGATACTGGACAAGATGGAGATACTGGACAAGACGCAACAAGATGCAGTGGATGCAGATACTGGATTGGACTAGATTCAGATACTGGACAAGATGCAGCTACCGGAAAAGATGGAGATACTGGACATGATGAAGTACTGGACAAGGTGCAGTGGATGTAGATCGCACAGATGCAGTGGATGCAGATACTGGATTAGCCAAAGAAAAAAGGAAATTAGTGGAGTGAGTTAGTGAAGATGCTTGTGGCCAATGGCTTTACTTTAAGCAAACTATTTTGAAATACTTTAAAATAAGTCCTTTAAGCAAACAATTAAAAAGGCTGGCCCGAACTTTATTTCAGCGACTCCCCCGGGGGGATCCACAGCCTGGCTGGGAAGTGCTGGCTGGCTGGACCCCCAAGGAAGGATGAATTTGCATAAACAAAATCCCTCCGGGCCTGGCTTGTGGGAATTGGACAGGAAAGTTTGGGTGGGATCCCCCGATCCCCCGACCGTAAAGTATGTACTTCGTGCAAGAGCGGATCGCACACAGAGTCCGTTGAAATGATGGTGCACAGTGCATGCAGCGCAAAGCGTGGCATATTTATTGGAGGCAGAGATTAGAAGCGAGACGATGCCCGCAGCGGGTCCGGAATATACCGGCCAACGTCGTTCTATTTTAAGAAAAGTGCCTTGACAATGCAGAAAGATAGAGACGAAGGTGTCAGTCCCCCAAAGTTCAATATAAGGGAGGTTGGGACCCCCTTTGTTCCGAGGGGGGGGTGGGGGGGACACTCCGACCTAAACAATGGTGCTGTCTGGGTGACCGATTTCGGCCCAAATGCGAAGCACCGGGCCGAAAATTCTTGCTACTTTTGTCAAAAATGCGAAAAAAAATTCAACATGAAGCCAGAAAGCAAAGTTGACTATTTGGAGGTCCCGTTATCTTTTTTGAGAGTACCCCTGGGTTGGTTTAGACCCCTCCAGTCCAGAGGGGGGACACCCCCACCAAATCTATCTATTGTCTATCGTATCTATAGCAAACCCTGTATCAAACCCTGCCCCAGGGTTCGATAGAAGGGGCAGGTGGGTTGCCCCCCGTCCAGGACGGGAGTGGGGAGACACCCCCCTCTGTCTGAGTGATTGATTTTCAGGCCAAAAACATTTCCTTCCAAAAACGGCACATGGCGCCATTTTGGGCAAACAAATTCGGCACAAAAGACCAGAAGTTAAAAACAAAAATGACTTTTTGGGGGTCCCAGGTACCCCCTGGGGTCTTTCCAGACCACATTGGCAGGGGGTCCAGACTCCTCCCTCCAGCCCATGGAGGAGGACGCCCCCCCCACACCTTAACCACGCATCCCTCCATGGCCAACGACAGGTAATCTCTGCCCTCCAACCAGGGGGTCGTCCTCTGACAGAGGAGTCTGCCGATGGATAAGGGTCTTTTCAGCTCAAAAAACCCTTCTCGGCATTTGTAAAACCTCCGAAATGGTTTCCAACCGGGGCGTAGTCAGACATAGGGTCACTATCAGAGGATTTCTTAAGGTCCCCCCGGGGGGGGGGGGGTCCAGCCTCCGGCTGGAAACGAGCTGCTCAGTTGGCTGGCCAGCCTGCGGCCGGCTGGCCCGGCCTCCCAGCCCCGATTTAAGCTGCTGGCTGGATTTGAGCTGCAACCCCCCCCCCGGGGGGGGGTTAAGAAATCCTTTGGTCACCGTTGGGCATAGGGGAGGGCTGTACGGGGACGTAGGGGAGCTGTATGGAAAGACCTGGTGAGGAGAAGTTGTCAATACCCCCACCCACCTGGTACCACCCAAGGAAAAATTCCTTCGGTGCCGAAGGAAAATTTTGACCTCAAAATCAACGATCCCAATGGGGTGGGGGGGGGATTGGACCCTCCCGCCCACCAGGGTGGGGGTCGACCACCACACACCCACCACGCTAGGATATACGGACAGCCCTGCATGGGGAAGTGCAAAACATTAAAAGGAGACAACTGAGAGAGCGTGAAATTTTGAATTTGGTTTCAGGATCATCGACGTTGCCCGAATTTGCTGCACAGGCTGCACCGCGAAGCAACGTGTGTCAGTGGTACATAGGTGATATAGAAATACTGGAAGGGTCGCTGAAAAAAATACGCAGTATTTCAACCAGATGTCCCACTCACTAACCGGCCGATCACGCACAACAAGTTGGATGAAGGAACTGGTGGAATTGTGCAACTGTGATTATTTTTTGAGCCGCCATACCTAGCACCCAAAACACAAATCGTCCCCATCCTCCTCCTTCTTGACTGGAGTGGGTGTTGGACCCCCATTTGCTTTATATTGAACCCTGGGCACCTGCTCTGGGGCACCCTAATTTTCAAAGTCCTTCTTTTCATCTCCAGGTGCTGCGGCACCAGACACCCATCACTTAAACAGTGCATTGGACAACCATCTTTGGCCGAGAGCAGCGAAAGGCAAAAACAAAAATGCAGCTTTTTACAAACCCTTGGGACCCATCTCCATGTTGTTTCCAGCGCATATCTGATTTGGACGTAATTTGAGAGGGTGGTCCACCAATGACAAGATTTTCTCAAGTGGCCGAACTCGCCCTTAACTTGCACAATTGCACCCATATAATGTTCTTCATCCCTTTTTTTGAAAGTGGCAATTAGGGGCGCCTAAACCTGTATAATTTCATCGGGATGTGATCTGGCCGCAGGCGGAAATGCAAAAACTTTGAACGTTAGGGTGTCCAGAGGAGGAATTTCCACAGCATACGGCACACTTACCTACCCCACCCTCCGGGGAACTGTCACCCTGTCAGGTCAGCAAATGCAGAGGCAAATGACAGTTCCCCACAGTGACAGTTCAGGAAGTATTGGGCTTAGGTGACAAATTCCTGAGGAGGACAGTCTCCCTGGAGGTGCACCATGCGTGTTTGGGAAACCTTCCAATGGCTTCCTGATCAATTTGTGATGTTGCTGGAACGATTTGGGGCAGGTGGGACCGAAGCCAATGCAATACCACCCACTTTGACTTGAGGGGGAAAAAACGATTAGTCTGTGCAAAAGGAACCTCCGAAAGGAACTTGCGTACCCTGAACACATGGCCCACTTGTGCAATTTCAAAAATAGAAGTAATGTTGGACCACTTATTTGTTCCTTTGCAAGATTACGCACACGGACTACTCAAAATACCAGCAACGTTCATTCAGCGCCGCAGGAATACAGGAGAGGCAATACCACAGTTTCATGAAATCATTTTCCAACACCAAACTGGCTGGCATAGGAGGGGGTTGGTTGGCTTTTGAGCGATAGCAAAAAAATGGTTGCTTTGCACAATTTTTTGCACAATTTTGCAGAGGAACGTTGTCTTTGCTGCCAAGGTGTCACACTCTCAACGAAAATGGTGGACGATTCTTATCCCCTTCATCAACCACAATTTACAGGTCCACAGCTACCCATACGGTTTTGTTGTGTGTGAAACGGCATTCCTTTTGTAACTAAGATCCATGCCACCAGCAATTACGGACCTTGACCTGAACCCTGAAAAAAAAACCACTTCGGACCTGTGCAAAATGCACAAAAGAGGATGAAGAAGCTGAAGTGCCAGATCGTCCCGTCTATGGCGAATGATAACTGAAAAAAAAAAACCGAAACTGAATGTCCGAAAAACTGCCAATTATTCAAAAAAATATCAGAAACTTTTTCACCAAAAAAAATTGATCGCCCATTTTTTGTCAATTTCTGTCCATTCCTGCCCATTTTTTTTTGCCCATTTTCAACCTCCAAAAGCAGAAAATCTGTTACCATCCATCTGCCCTTCGGGCGGCAGGTCGGGATTAAAAATCATTGATGGGGCTTTTTGGGGCTGCCTGTTTGCTGGACTCCTCCCGAGGACACGGGTCCCCTTCGATTTGAATTGTTGTGACGTAAACCTGGGGTAAAAAATGAAAATGAAAATTTAAATGCAAATTGCGCAGCAGCAAATGTCGACTAAAATAAAAAACCTTAAATGGCCGCCTAATGATTCCCTGGCGACTGATTTATCCCTTGCAGTTCGGCCCGAAGGTGGTAAAAAATGGGTGGTACTGGGTAAACCAAGCTTTTGCTTTGCAACCAAGGATGGACGCACAAAACAAACGTAAATACACCTCCAGTGGTACCACAAAAATATTTGTTCCACTTTAAATCTTTGACTTAAAAAAATGCATTCTATGTGACCTGTGTTTTAGGCGCACTGTGGGATTAAACAGCGTTTATCTTCCCCTAAATAATATTTCGGGAATTTTCATTTCCAGAAGGTTTTCGGAGGCCTGGGGGTGCAAGAACGGTGTAAATAAGTGGGGATTTCGAGCAATTGACATAAGATGTTTTTGGAAAATGACATTGACATAGGGAGGGTTTTGGCAATTACATTTGGCAATTGGCATAGGGAGGGTTTTGGAAAACCTAATCAGAGACCCTGGCTTAAAAGTTGCAAGGTGGCCACAGATGGATACAATTCTCCATTCGGTTCAAAAGAAATCGGGGATGGACTTCAAATTAATCGAAACAGCTGCAGGGAGGGATGCACTGAGAGCTCAAAGAGATGCTCATTGGCGGGTCGCTCCCTGGGCAGTTCCAGTTGCGGCACACCCCCAACTGGCATGCCTCGCAGCGCTCAAAGTCGTGGGACCCTCGTCTCTGCTGACGGGAGCAAGGCAGTGTGAGCTCCAGCCAGCTCCAGACCCTGGCTGCCTGTTCCTATTCCTGTTCCTACCCTGCCTGTTCCGGAGGAAGAGGGAGTGGCGGTGCCAGGGGCTCACAATGCCTTGGGGGGCCCGCTCTGGGTCCACATCAGGCTATTGCTTTCAGGGCCGAGGGGGGTCCACTGGCTTGCTAAACTCTGGAAAAAAAATGACGATGGAGTGGCTTGACCCCCGACTGGAAAAAAAGGTTGGAAGAGGTTTTGAATGCAATTTTTGGCTAATTTTGTCCCAAAATGCCCAAAATGGCATTTCGCTAGTTTTTTGGGGGTTCAGAATTTTTTTTTCGCGCTGGCACCGGTCACTGGAAAAAAATTCTGCTAGCAGACCCCCCTCCGGGGAGGGTCCACTGGGATTTGTGCAAGCCAAATTTGGACCAGCGGCAGTCCAACCCCCCCCCCGGGTACTGAACCCCTTAAACAATAGACTGGTCCGCATCGATATCGCACACAGACCCTCAGTTTGCACAATTGCAGTGCAAAAAAAAATAGAGTGAGTGTTAGTTCGGAACGTGTGGATGGATAAACACGGGAAAGGATGCCAATGGATGGAACGAAATTGGGCAAAAATATTGAATATGAATATGATGGATGAAATGTTCACTTGAACTGCTGACGTCTTCACGCAGTGCAAATGCCCAGAAAAAAAATTGGAAATAAAAAA
>CAAHFI011825446.1:0-12144 GCA_900893395.1 Euglena gracilis
AGGGTACCCCCCCACCATGGACCACGACCTTGGCCGCCCCCCCATATTGTACCCCCCCAAAATGTACCTCCCCCTCAGCAAATGGCTCCCAGGGAGGGGTACAATATGGGGGGCATGGTAGGTGAGCACGAGGTTCCGAGGGCAAGGACCTCTGGGCTGATGAACAGATGGAGGTGGGACCGGATCAACCCTCCTCTTTCCCCTGTCGGTCCGCCTTTACTGTCGTTAATCCGAATTATTTCGTGTTCCCTACCCGACATGTCACATTTATGCTCAAAATGGTTAGTAAAATAAGAAAGGTTACATGGGTAAGTTGGCATGCAAATGTATTCTCGCAATACCCTTTACTTTTATGACTATCAATGTACTTCCTCCCTCCAAGCAAGAATTCGCATTCAATTTTATTCCACCAAAGTGAAAGTACAAAATGACACTCGTTGTGGCTTTTTAGTGCTTTTTTTATGGGGTTGATACGTACCTCTTTACTGGTGAGCTCCAGGAAACAGATCAAAATATAACCGCTGGTATCACCTGCACGTGCGTTGGTGGTTTGGAATGTGTGATCAGAATACTCTTGCCGATCACACCCCCCTCAATTTCAACGTATCACATATATTTCGATGGCTAACATTCACGATTCTGACGTAATTATGGATTTTGGATAAATTTTTTTACGCCAGTACCGATTGGCTGTAGATAGCCACTCCCACGGTTTGCACACAGCACCCACTTCTTCATTTCCACCCCACCCACCGTTACCGTTGGAGTAAAAAGTGACAACCACCACTTTTCCAACACCGTTATCCTCCATGAAAACAACGTTATCAACAACACAACCACTGTTTTCCACACCGTGGGTACAGAGAAATACTCCACATTACCCAGTGACACACCAACTTTGCGTTCCACATGGGGGTAAGCGAGTTGCGGTACCCCGGGCGTTTCACTGGGTTACATGGTGAAAGCCGAAAAGCCTGCAGTAGATACGGCGTCGATTAGTCGCCCAGCTGCACCACAGCACCGTGTCCAACCAGTTGTGCCAATTCCTGGCACTCCTGTACAAGTTTCAGCGCCTAATGCCACCGACACCCACTTACACTCACACCCTTCACACCACCACACTTACTTCCAATGTGTGCACTGCGGGAGAATTTACGCACAATCGGATTTTAATTGTAGAAGTTTAGTTCAAATTTCACATTAATCTAAATTTAGAAAACGGAATCCTCACCCAGTGATATCCTTGGTTGTAGCCAGCCAATACACGCAAAATAACCGATTACTCACACAACGCGGATTAACTTCGTTGTTCTGGAAACGTGAAGGGCGTTCTTTTTGATCCAAATGTCACCAAATACGCTTGGTACAATTCTTGACGTGGAATGGGGAAAAACACAGCCTGTCCGCACTCCTTTGGTACGAACCCCTGAGGTCTTGGAAGACAGCCCACATGTTTGTGGATCCATGAATTGTGTATCCTTGACTGCAACCCAGAAATTGGGTACATGATTACGTCAAACGCGTATGGAAAGCCTTCAAATGCGGTCAATATTGCACTTTGAAACATTTTTTTCAACAACGAGGCCTTGGCTGGTTTCGTTGGTTTCAAATTGGACACTGATGCTTTTCATCCAAAGCGCTTGTCCATTTTACCACGTCAATGGTCACAACACTTCAACGCATTTGATTAATTTTGGGGTGATACGGTGTTATGAATGCACCCTCCGTCAAAACTTATCGAACGTGCGGTTAAAAAAATATTCTGCATGATGAAGCGGGATGAACCATGTGGAGTTATCCTCATACCCCTCACTCCAGAAGTGGAATGGTTCCACCAAATATTCTATGTGTCGTTTCCTTGGAGTGATTTATCCAGTGATGAGCCGATTTTTGAAGATATTTGGGGTAAAATATTGCCACGTTTACAAGAAATCTTTTGTCGCATATGCTTCTTCGATGCATTCGGAATATCAGTCCGCGGTGCCGAAAAAACTTGGTAACCCCAAAGTTGGAGCCCTGGCGGTTTCCGCTGTAATCGATAGGGCAGGTGAACATATTAAGTCCACTGCATTCTGTTCGCAGACAACAGGCAAATTTCACGGTGTGCTGGAAAATGTAGTGTACGCCTGTGCAACCCCGCGACACGCGGTCCGTTCGGTGTTTGCAAATTTTTGCTTCAGGAAGGAGATAAACCAATGCACTGGAAACTTTTTCCATTGTTTTGAGAAAACATGACCAAGCTCCCTATGAAAACGACGGAGGGGCTTATTCAACGCAAGCGGATGGTACCCTCGAAAAGCCATTGGGAATTCCAGGCATTGGTGCTTCCTAAACCCCTGGATCTCTTTGCAAAAGGAGTGGAATCGCCTGGAGTAACGGTACATAAACTGCAAGACAATCTATGATCACTTCCCGCTGCCCCTGATCGACGATTTGGGAACCAAGCAGTCGCAAAATTGATTGTGGTCTATTTTAGATCTGGAAGATGGTTTTTGTGAAATGTCTCTACACCCCGATTCACAACCATACACATCATTCGTGACATCGAAGGGTTTGTACAAAAAGACGGTCCTCTCCATAGGTAATCAGAATGGCCCAGCCATGTTTCAACGTTTGATACAATGTGTTCTTTTTTAACCCAACTTACCGTTTGCCATTGTGTTGTTTACAATGTGCTGGTTAAAACTCCACCGCCAGCCACAAAATAGAGCTAGGATATCCTGGATACACACTTGCACCATGTTTGCGTGGCATTGACCGCTTTTGAAAAATCATGTTCTTTAAGCGAAAATCGTGAACATGCATTTGTTTCATGTACTTATAAAATGTTGTGGATACATCCTCAGCAATGACCAGCGTAAAGCCTCTCTGAACAAACTTGCAGCCATTATGAAATGGCCCCCTGAAGTAATCAAAACTACTATACACCAAAAATGATTTCTGGGATTATCCCAGTACTACGTGATACATATGAGGGACTTCGCAAAAATCTCGGTGCCCGTCACAAAAAAAGCTCAAAATCCGGGCTGTTGAGAACACCAAAGTCATTTGGGATGACCAAATGTGCGAGGCCCTAGGGAAAAAAGTCGTTTTGCTTTTGGACAGTGCGGTCCTTCAAATCAAGGACCCCTACAAACCGTATGCACTGGAAGTCGACAGCGGCGATTACGCTGTTGGCGGAGTTCTTAGCCAGCAGAACACGGTGAATGAACTCCGACCTGTGGTTTTCTTTATCAAAATGCTACAGAGAGATGACAGCAAATGACAGGTCCAATGGAGTATACACGAAATGAAAGCCAACGTAATCGTGCTTATACTCCAAGAATTACGAACCGGGGTAGCCAGCAGCCTTGTCCGGGTCCTCGTTAAGACTGATCGGGTTTTAACGCAATTCCCATCGGAATCATGAGGTTGACCTCGATGCCCGCAGTAGCGCGGTCATCTAAGCCGTCAGGATCTGGTTGCCTCGCACCGTATGTGTGTACGTGTGATGATACACAGCATTCGGACGAGGATGAACCAGTGGTGGGTATGAGCAGAAACCGGGCACAGGACTAGCTGTCTCAGGCTTTGTGTGATTAGCACTGCAGACAACTTCTCACCATCGCGAATACCTCTCCAGTCCTATCGTGTGCAGGCATTGATGACCGGTTAGGAGTATTACACCGACTCCGACACGACGTGATTCGTAATTTACCTTACAATGCGTGACCTGGGAGTGGAAGCACGTCAAGTACCGGTTGTCACTTACACGGCACACTTTCGTTCACATTCCCCCGGGTTACCCGGGGAAGAGGCAGGGTAAGCACCTGTCCGCAGTGAGCCTCCCAGCGTGAAAGAAAGAATTCTTCGGTTTCCTGAACGTATGCGTCAGCAGGCTTACCCCGCGCCAGGCCATGTGCCCAAGCACACCGTCTCTGGTTGATAACTTCAGGTTGCGGCACCCGCTTCTATTTATGTGGACTGACCAGTACCACAGGAGCGGTATGTTTACTCACGGCCACCACAATCCACATACGCAATATCCCTTCGAAAAACTCCTGACACTATGCCACTACGCGCAGCGGAAGTAATCTCTCCCGCGGCGTCCGAACCTGCCTAATGGAGCGCACGGTTGCGTGGAAGCCGTGGTTGCGCCTCGCGCGACGCCAACCACCCAGGTACGGGATGAGCCTGTTAACACGTGGTATGGCCGGCCGTTCGACACGAAGGAGAAGCGTCCACACTATTAATATGCTGTGACGATCCAACTTCAGATCGCATGACAGCCACCGCCTTCAGCCGGACAAGGATACCCCGCGTGGACGGAATTGACGAAGAAAGATTGACGCCAGCATGATACTGCTGTAGAGGCTCTCACAGGATGCCAGCTCCACCACGATCAGGTTATCTGGTGTCACAGCAGGCGGTTGCCTTGCCGGAAGCGGAAACAACTCTGCCTGCAACCTCTGTCGCCGGCAAACGTGACCGCCGCCTGAAAAATTTGAAGCAGCGGCCACAGCGACGCTCCCCGAAGAAACCCCACCCTCAGAGATGCACCTCCACGCAGACGAGGAGCCTTCGCCAGCGTTTTTGAACAGGCACGTCGGAAAACACGGCCACCTCCAGTCGCACCAGTCTACTCGGACCCTGGAACGTCCACAGAGAAAACATTTGCTCGGACACGCAGCACTGATTTCATTACCTACAAAACTCTAGTAGCAGAAGAGCAGGAATTCTGCTAATGGCTGTTCAAGACGAAGGGCAACGGTGAAGGTCAACGCAAACCCGAAGGTAAAGGAAATGGCAACGAGAAAGGTGGGAAAGCCACACCTGGAAAAAGTGGAAAAACCGCCGGGCCCTTTGAAGAAGAAGGCAGAAAACCTGCCGGACCCCTAGGAGGGAAAGGATGAAAAGAGTGAACGTCCAATGATTCTATTCCCAAAGCCTGTAGGCCTACTTACGCCTTCCCTTGGGAACAGAACCAGAAGAGAAACAAAAGAAAGAGTCTTTTACGTAACTGTTAGTTTTAATTGCCTTTGGGCTTATGCGGAGCACAAGGCACACCAGTGTGCTTTCGAAAGTTCAGTTTCACAAGGACTCTCTTGTAGGAGTTGTGACCTTGAAAATTCCTTTAATCAGGCAATTGAAGCCGTGAATTAACAAAAAAGCTGTCAATGGAGGGACAAATACGAGATAGGATGGCTATTCATAATTCTGCAATTTTCATTACAGAGTGTGTATTAGTACTCTCTGGCATGTAACTGTACATTCTGCAGATTGCTGTAATGGTGTTTATGCTGCTTGGCACACCTCCCCCTCTCCGGTTTTCCCCGGTTTGCTTACTGGACAAGTCCACCAAGGTCACAATCCAGTCCATGAGATATATGAAAATGCACCAGAAAGCATTTCTTGGGTGTGCTTCTCCATCACAAGGGTGAAAGAGAATCGGTTAGTAAGAGAGGGGAGCCCAAAAGCCCAAAAAACGTGCCAAAGGGGTTATTCGCTTACGTCGTTACCTATTTATTGCGGCACAAACGTGGAAGTGGAACAGCATGCTTAGAGAGTGGGGCTGGAAGGTTTCCATTCCCGAAATTACCATCCACCAAGTTTGGGGTGTGCCTATGGCCGCAGGGAAGTCACGTTCCATAATTCGAACAAAGTGCAGAGGTGCGGTGTAGAAGGAGGGGCACCTGGCCAGTCATACCTAACCAGGGAGGAAAACGTATTTACAAAAACAACTGCCGGCGACAGCGATATTTTGCCCAGTGAGGGAAAGAGGAGGAGTGGGGGGCTGGTCAAAAGACGTGAGGCAAGATTTTTCGATTTTTGGCAGTCATATGGTGCCCTACAGTCTAAAACTAACAAATTGGCCCTATTATTACGGTGAGAGCGCTGTATGCCGTGAGTCTTCTCACTGGCAGTGTGTACCGCAGTGAAATCTTCACAAGGAAGCGCGAGCACGGTGTTGTCGATGTGGTACCCCAGAGGCGTATACCTCGGAGTAATGGGCTATTGCCCAATAGAAGGTAGAAGTTCAGCAAACGTGCAGGGGTTGATATGGTTGGCGATTCGGCCTGGTACGCACGAACAAAAAAAATTGGCATAGCAACAAGAGCAAAGGTCCTACTGACGCACGGTGACTGGATCAGTAAGTTACCGCTACGTAGATTTTGGAGCTTGTTCAGCTACGGGATTGTCTCAGCCAAACGCCAAAACACCACATAGGTGTTTTTAAAAAACACATCGTAGGTTTCAGAGATGGAGAAAACAGGCAAAAAAAAGGATATGGAGCCATGGCTTGCTGTCCCTTTGCAACTCTTCGTGCCACCGAACACGGTGATGCGAACACCAACGTGTATGCTGTCGGGTATGCTGCGGTAACTACCCACTAAGGAAAATGATCCTTATATTACACAAAAAATACACCAACATGGTTTTGAGCCATTGGTTCTTTCTTCAAAAAATGATAGTGCACCATGGGTTATTTCGCCAAATAGCGAGTCTGAAAACAGATGTCTCAAACCGGGAGTTGAAAATTACCATAGGTGCACATTCTGCACATAGCATCACGATAAGTCAGTAAACAACGTGCCGCATTGTCGCTATCCGATATCGGCTAGAAACATGCAAGGCGGCATTGCCAAAGGCAGTGTGTACTGCAGTGCATGACACATGAGAAACACACTGAGGTAGCCTCACACTTGTTTTGTAGACGACTAAAGTTGTACGAGGAGGCATGTTGCGAAGAAAAAATGGAAATAATCGCACGTTGCGATTAAGTGAAAAAATGAGACACACACAACATTAACTCATTCTAACACTCAACAGCTGTTACCAAGCTGGTTATACAGCTCCAAACAAGGTTGAATCTTTCAGGGAGGGGTCTGCAATCAATCACATTGTCATCAGTTACGGCATTGGCATTAATTTATCATAAATTATGGAGGAACTTCAGCAAAGTATTCGAAGAATACATAGCTATTGGTTCGCCGTAAGCAAACTTAAGTGTTATCCGCACAACACTTCCTAAATAGCTAAATAGGACATATAGAAGATGTTCGTTATATAAACCATGCAGAATGACACTATTTAGTGTTAGGCTTATATCAGGATTAGGGGTATTACTGTTACTGTGGGAATACTGTATCGAGAACTGCATTATTTTGCTTCACAGAATTCCGCATTATTATTTGGTGTTTTTGACAGTAAAAAATTTAACTTTTGACAGTTGCCGCACATAGTGCTGCATATAGTGTTTGTGGAGCAACACTCATGAGCTATACACTCCAAGTGTGCACCAAAGGCGTGGGCTATAGGCGTTTCAATAACTCCAAACCGGCAAAAAACATGCTGAAATGTGCAAAAACAAGTTGAGAAAGCGAAAAAAAGCTTTTAATTGTATGGTTAAAATTTCTAAGACATTTCTGAACAAGTGAACCATTGCAAATATCACCATTTGGTTGTCCAAAAAGTGATGCCACATAGCCTTGTTGTCACCCTATTAGGATGTGGACCGACAACGTGGCGAAGAAAACTAAATTGATGCAAAATGTGTCCAAATTCATAATTTTGCACATATGTGCACGTGAATCCTGAGTCTGTAAGCTCAACTTTAAGTGCAAAATGTAGGCTATGGCCCTCCGAAAGCTACTACGCCATACAGCGTGTACAGGAAGGGCGTCAGGCAGAATGCAGCCCAAGCAAATAAAAATACTCCACTTGACCACCTGAAACTCAATGACTATTAGAGTGCAGAAGCGGTATATGGTAATGGATGGAAGCCTTTCAGCACGATTTCCCAGGCAGAAACACGTTGGTACAGGGTCTTTTTGAGCAAAAATTTTTCGCAGTTCCACGATCTCTGCAAATAAGAAGACTAAACAGCACTGGTGCGATCGCATGACTTCGCTGGACGAATTTTTTCACGAGCTCCCGAATGAAAGGTATTTTTGCCTATCGTAAAGCTACGGGAGGAGAGATACCATCTGCACTTCTCTGCAGTGACGGTCAGCCAGAGCTGGGAGCTATATCTATTGATTCTACAAGGGAAACATTTGGTTCTTATGTCATAGGCATTACTGCATACAGTCAGAATCTCATGGTGTGACGTTACAGAAATTGTTGGTTTGCGGTTGTTTTGAGGCTACACTGTAGTAAAATGAAGCAAATCTGCATAAAACTGGCCTTTTGGCTTGCAATGGCTACTTGCGCCTTTTTCTAGCTTGAAGGTCGGCGGTTTGTGCCTCTTTGAGGAGTATTTTTGACTAAGTGGACTTTTCACTTTGCACCATTAAGTTATGGACCCTTGGTCATTGCATTACCTACTTGGATCATACACCTGGTGGAACGTGGTCAATAGACCCTGCACATGGTCAAATCCACACATACCCAAGGTTTAGTGGGTGAGTGTTGATTAGCAAAAGCAGTGTCTTTCTTAGCGGAGGGAACTATGTGTCACATGAAAGAACTTTAATTTTGAGCATTTTCCCATGTCGGGACTTCATTTTGCACAAGAATAAGCTATTTAGGCCTCAAAAAAAGCTGTTACGGCACACGTTGGATACGTTTTCGTGAACAAAAATACGGTATTTGCAACTTAGAGGCATTGTGTTGGTGCTACTAATACTGCATTTTGCCCTGTAGTGCATTAGTAGCACCAAAAAAGTTTTTTGTTGGACGACTTGGCTGTAAAAAAAGATTCACAAAGCAAAATTTCTATTGCAAAAGCTCTTCTCGTCTGCTTTCCTCAAACGAAAACTGCATTTTCGAAATACAGAGCACAAACCAACAACCATGAACACATTTTTGCGTAGTTCCACAAACATATATCTTTGAATTATTCAGAAAAGAATATGGGTGGATTGGGCGTATACCCAGTTGTCAGTAGTGCACCGTAGACCTGACATGACATTATAATGTAGAGGTGCAGCTAAGGTATGGTGGCGGATATTTTAGGGCTGAGGCAAGATAAGCGCGGGGTGTGGCGCGATATGCGCAGGGGGGCAGCATGTGGGGTTGGCAGTTGCTGGATTGCACGATATCTGCTGGGGGTTGCGAGAATTGGCAAGAGTGAAAGCTAAATATGCGAAGGATTTGCGCTACGCGCGCTGTGCACTAATGGGTATTGGCTGTGCGCTTGGGGGGGGGATTTACACTGCGTTCATCGGGGTGGATGTGTGCTAGGCGCGTTGGGCACAACGTACACAATAGTGCTAAGTGTGCCTTGAACTTCACGAAAAAATGGACTGCTCCTCATTGAAGACACATTGTGGCCCCTTGTTGAAGGGTTTTGTGTTTCAGTTTTAATTGGCTATTCACCTTTGCGTTTGGATGTGATGGTGTGGAAAATTCTCCCACATGGCAGACTGTTGGTGGGGTGGAGATGTCGGTCTTCAGGGGTGAGTTTGTTGAAAAAAACGAGCGAGATAATCTTAAAGCCGCTGGGGGAGTAGAGGATTGTTCGTGTCAAATCTCCTGGGGAAAAACGGACAATAAAAGCAACTGGGAGACTACTCGACACCATTTGAATTTCAGGCATTCGTGCTTTCGGATTTGAACGCAGTGAAACGATTGGGGACCGCATGTGCTACGTTTGTGCGTATGCGGAGGGGAGGGTAGGGGATCACTTAATCTTTACCCTAGGTTGAAAAAGGAGTTGGTGTGTGCATCCTTGGAGCGGCAACCCACTCAAACACGTTGACATGCACGGCTATCCCCTGATACGTCAACAATCAACCGAGAAACACAAAACCATCCATGTTTCAAAGATTCGGAAGCATTTTGAGTGTGGAAACCAGAATATACTATAAGCCGACTGACTTTTTCCCAGAATATCTCCTAGGTTCAGTCGCTCTTCAAGCGTCACAAAAAATTCCTGCGAGTTCCTTGTGCTGAGTTTGTTTGACGGTTTTGGGTGTAATGTGCAGTAATGATGCGTCAATCTGCTCTCTCATTTGAATTGGTCCCAACTCATCAACTTCGGCTGCCGAAGAAATCTATAATGAGCATCATTGGTCCATCGACCTCCACTTTCAGTCATGTTGGGCATATTGCCCCCATTTTCTCCCCGGAATGTTTCTGAAAATAAAAATGGAAGAAGAAGAAGCATATTCTGCAAATCTACCCTTCTACTGCTAGTTAGTTCGTGTCCTTGAATCTCTTGATTTAGGACGGGTGTTTTTCTTGATTCCGTTGGAAAAACAAACTCCTGATCCAAACATTGGTCCATTGGCACTTGTGAGGGTAAGGGGGAACCACCGCACGAGCGGGACCGCGGTTTGGTGGCAATGTGCCCGTAGACCCTGGGATGGGACCTTGTCACGCCGTCACAGACCCCAGCTGTCCCACCATCTGCTGCGTGACTGCTGGGACGGCTGCAGCGTCAATTATCTTCTACGCGCCTCAGATTTGTATGCCTCCGAACACAGCGTCAGCAGATGCAGCGAGAGTATCCTGGGAGCTTTCGAGGACATCCTCGACAAAGCGCTCACCTCCGACCAACGCCTGCAGGCTGCATTGCCATTGGCACACGGGAGATGCGGCGTCCGGGTCCCCTCGGTCTCCCAAGCGGCTGTTCGCACAGTTGCACTGTGCTTTCAACACAGACGGCCACCAGATACTTTCCTGCCTGATTATGCCAGCCAGCCAGATCCCACCGCATGCTAAGCAGCCACTGACGACCTATGCTCCCTTCTGGGCCCGAACCACGCGGAGAGCCAGCGCCTGCGCAACCTGGCTTTGATAGCCTGCCTCCGGCAACGATAACTCGCCGAAGTGGTGGCAGAAAGAAATAGCCAAAGTAACAGTGGACGCCCTGGTCGATCGCATGCCAGCCTGAGACCAAGCCCGGCTTCTAGAACAGAGTAATGGCATAGGTCACGGATGGGTGAGCATCGAGCCAAACCCCTTCACGCACACCCTCGTTGAACCAGCAGACTACTGCCTCGGCCTCAAATGGCGGCTGTAGGGTCCCTGGAGGACATCGAGGGCAAGTGCACTGGGTGCCAGTCCACCACGGACATACATGGTGACCATAATCTTTGCTGCATCCGCAACAACTTTGCCAACGTTTGGAAGCCGCGTTAGCGGCTTTGTTCGATAGGAGCCCCTCCAGCTGATGTTGACCGAATTGGACTTCACCGACACGCTCCGACAGCTGGGTACCCTTGTCCGTGCATCGTTCCACCCCGACACCTGCGTTGTGCTGCCACCCCACTGCGGTGTTCTGGGCCCTCAGCCCCAAGGCCAGCAAACGGAAGAAGCACGCGCTCAACGGCAACACATCCCTGACGCAACGCCTCGGCCTCCCCGACTGGCAGCAGCTGCAGAACCTGCAGGAGGCGGGCAAGCTACGTGTGGCCGGCTGGACGCTTCCCGCCGCTGGCAACAAAAAGCTGCCGGTGCGGGTGCACGACACATGCATCCCGAAGGAGTGGCTGCTGCATCTGGCAACCGACCTCCGACGGCTGGACCAGTCCGACCAGGCTTGGGTGGTGGGAGGCGGCCTCGGGTGCCGACCTGACCGATGCGGACGTCGCGGCGTGCCCCGACTCGAAGCGATGGTGCGACTAGCCCCGCCATCTCGTGATCCCGCCACGGCCTCACCTGCAGGAGCTGGTCTTGGCCCTGCAGCGGCGCGTCGAGGTTGAACACCCAGCGTCGGTGATCTCCTTGGCGGTCCTCATTGATCGCCACCGGTGGCCTGCCGACTTGGACGTGGCCGCCTTGCGTCCTCAGCTTGGAGAGGCTGCCGCCCTGTTCGATGACCCCCGCCTGCAGGTGGAGGTGGTGGCCTTGGCTGAGCGTGCGCCAGTACTGCGCATCCCCGCCACCGTGAAGTGCTTGCCGCCTGAGAAGTGGGAGCCGGGGTTCCTGCCCCGCAGTCAAGTGCTGCTCTTCCTCAACCTGCGGCGCCGCGGGGCAGGAGTGGAGGTGGCCAACCGCTGGGAGCGGGGTGCTCTCCCCGAGCGGGAGCCGAGCGGCTTGGAGCTGCTGCGGGTGGAGTTCCAGCTGCCACCGACAGTGCGGCAACGAAATGCGGAGCGTGAGCTGCGGCGCGCGCTGGGCAATGGTGCTGGCACGGTGGGCGTGGTGTTCGGGGCGGCCCATCGCGTGCAGGGTCTGCAGACCCTTCACAGTGGCGAGGTCCTCGCCATCCTCGTC
>CAAHFI011826083.1:0-17953 GCA_900893395.1 Euglena gracilis
ATTTGAGTCGGTGGCGAAACCTTTTCAGAAATTTGATGCTTTCATGAAACAGAGAGGCCAACTTTTCAAAATTGTTCAGTGCTGAGGATCTGACTCTTCCCGAAACAACACATAACAAACAAATGACTGACACCGTGGCTCTGGAGCGTCAAAACATTGCCGGGAGGGTCGGTCCCCTCTACGGCCAAAATACCCATCTGTTTGTGTCAGGAGTGGTGGCAGCACCCAGGGAGTGGGGTGGGCGAAGACGTGTGCCGTGACTGGGGACCAAAGCCGAGACCCAGCAAGAACAACCTTACCGCGCCGAGCGATTCAGTGGGCATCTGCCTGCAGAGCCCATGGGCCGACGGAGGGTTTGTGGCGGCGTTTCCTTTTTCAAGGCACTGGCCCATCGCGGTGGAGAGAACACCCCACGGACGGGAGGGGAGGGGAAGAGGCATACCATATAGGTTCACCACCCGCAGCGTGGCGTTGTCCGGAGAGCCGGGGCCAGCCCTCCGCTGCTCACCCACACCCCACACCCCCCCACACCTTGGGGAGGGTGGGTGTGCGGTTTGGTGCCCTGATGCGGCTGCCCCATCCCAACGCTGACCCTTCCCCCACCGCCCCAACACTTCCCCTACCCCCGGGTGTGTGGCAACCTTCCCACGTTCAGAAGCGCAGCCCTGGCCTCCGCCAACGCTTTGGCGCCCTCCGGCCGATGTTGTTCCCTGCGCAGGGCAAGGGGAAGAAGGGAAGGGACAAAGAACACGGGAACAAAACTGTGGGCCACACGGCAGCCACAGGCTCTCAGGTGGAAAGCAAAAACAGACAAAAACTGCGGGGAAGCTGGAAAAAGGTGCTGGCTGGGGTTGAGCAGCTGCAGGTACCCAAGAACTCCCCCCCCAAAAAGCCTAAATCGAGCATCTTTGCCATTTTGATGAAAATCAGGAGGTGAAAAACCAAAAAGCACCTGAAAATCAACTTGTTGGCCTTTTTTTGACCCTTTTCTCAAAATTTGGGGCTTTTGCGCTGAAGACTCATCAGTTTTAGCCCGGCTTCGCTCTTGGTCCAAACTTTATTTCAGCGGACCCACCGCAAGGTATGGATCCCCCCAGCCCAGCTGGGAGGTGCGGGCTGGAAAAAAAGTTTCTGGCAGGCTGGACCCCGCCGGGGTAGGTCACCTCCGGCTCAAGAAAACCCAAGAGAATCGTCTTTCGATTTATAGAGGATGGTTTTCACCAAAAGAATTTTACACCCTGACTCACAACCACACATGCATTCGTATCCTCCCGTGGACTGTACCAATGGACTGTGTTACATGAGTGTAAAGAAAATGGGTTACAAAAGGAGCATTTTTACTGCTACAAATGTCCAATGAGTGGCAGCGGAAATGGATCGTCTTTTGTGTGTTAGTTCAAATATCTGCAATCCAGAACAAATCTCCACTTCTTCTGTCCAGAAGCATCGGGAGGCTTGGGTGCGACAAGGGCTTTGAGGTCCATTTTCGAGGTCCATTCGCTTTTGGAGGGTATGATCCATTTCTTTCAATCAGTTTTTCAATCATTGCCTTGACGTTGTGCTCACGTTCTGCTTGATTCTATTTCGTTTTTCGACATATTTGGCATATTTTGGCATGCAACTTTTGGGCCCAAAATAACATCCCAAACTGGAGTGTACGGTTTTTGTCGGCCCAAAGACGAGAATGGTAGAGTGGGGGTTTGCAGCACTGTTTGGTGTCGCAAACACACCAGATCTTGGGATAAGCGTAAATTAAAATTCCCTTCCATGAGGGCTGCCGCAATTCCCACCTGGCCCGAGGAATGCATTTGAGGCGCAAAACCGCGAATTGCCAACAATTTTAAAAATGAAGCAAAATCCATCAAATTCCAGCTAATTTGTACAAAATGCTCGAAGAACTGAAACTTAATTCGGTTTTTACACTGCAACCAAAATATGGTTAGACAGGGCAGTTTAAAGGCTGCTTTTGCTGTTCAAAATCTTTATTCATTTTGCTTCAGTTTACAGATATTCTGAAATTTTAAAAAAAATTAAACGAGGCAGCATAATTCGGGTGTAACTTTGGTCAGCTGTGGAACTTCCGAGAAAGACATGTGCCGTATGTGCCGTGTGCATACGGCCTTTACACGGGCTTGATTTTTTTGGTGGTCCCTTTGGACAGCTCGACCCATCCTTGGGCCTGATCCCCCAGTACACCGAAAACACTCAGGAGACAATTAACAATCAAGAGAAACACCCCACTGCACGCCGCACCACGCACCCCCCGAACGAGTACCCTCCTTGAACTGCAGCCAAAATTACGAAATATTTGCTCATGTGTGCTGCGCGCCGGAGATGTTTTATTTCCACGTTTGTGCCATTAATCTTCAGCATCTTCAAGCAGATATTTTGTAATGCTTCGCGGTTTTTTGCCTCTGTTTTTTTCCCCTTCAGCATTTCATTTTTTTGTCAGCTTTTAATCTCTTTGAGTAAACTCATGGATTATGGGGCAATAATGCTCAGAAGAAAATTTCCAACTGGTTTATGGATTGAGAAAAAGAATCAGTTTTGGTGCATGCTTTCATGAAACAGAGAGGCAAACTTTCAAAATTGTCAGTGCTGAGGATCTGACTCTTGCCGGAAACAACACACAACGAACAAATGACCGACACCGTGGCTCTAGAGCGTCAAAACATTGCCAGGGGGTCGGTCCCCTCCACGGCCAAAGTACATCTGTTTGGTGTCAGGAGGGGTCGGGGGCACCACCCAGGGAGTGGGGTGGGGGAGACGTGTGCAATGGACAGGGACCAATGGCCGAGACCCAGCAGAACAAATCCAACCGCGCCGAGCGATTCAGTGGGCAGCCACCAGCAGAGCCATCGGCCGACAGGGGGTTTGTGGCGGCGTTCCTTTCAAAGCACCGGCGGTGGAGAGAAACACCCCACGGAACGGACGGGAGGGAGGGGCATACCGTGAGGTCCACCACCCGCAGCGTGGCGTTCGTCCGGAGAGCCGGGGCCAGCCCTCCGCTTCTCACCCCCACACCCCACACCCCACACCTTGGGGAGGGTGGGGTGTGCGGTTTGGTGCCCTGACGCGGCAGCCCCATCCCCAACACTGACCCCTCCCCCACCGCCCCAACACTTCCCCTACCCCGGGTGTGTGGCAACCTTCCCCCGTTCAGAAGCGCAGCCCTGGCCTCCGCCAGCGCTTTGGCGCCTTCGGCCCGATGGCGTTGCCTGCGCAGGGCAAGGGGAAGAAGGGAAGGGACAAAGAACACGGGAACAAACGTGTGGGTCCACGGCAGCCACAGGCTGTAAGGTGGAAATAAGCAAAAACAGACAAAAACTGCGGGCCAGCGGAAAAAGGTGCTGGCTGGGGGGAATAAAAGTGCAGGCTGAATCACGCACTTAAAAGAGTGGGGTTGTCCAACCGGGCCAAGGGTGTTCCCAAAAATTCCAAAAAGAAACCTAAATTGAGCTGCGTTGCAACTTTAATCAAAATTTAAGCGGGTAAAAAAATAAAAAGTAACCTGGAGAAGCCTTTTTGGGGGACCCACCTTAGGGGCCAAAAAAAAACGGGACAGGGTGGGTTTGGTGCAGCTAACCATTACACTGTTCCATGCCCTCGTACATGGGTCAGCGCCACCTCCCCCTCGTGGCTGCTGGCTGAATCCAACGGTACCACATTGGAACCCCACCCGACAATGGCAGGTGGTGGAGAGACCACATGGTGACAAATGTCCCAAAATATGGTTGATATCATTTTAAATCTGTTTGCTACGGCACCTCCCCGTCACGCCAATGCACCAACGTGTGTGACAGGAACCGCAGAGAGGGGCCACACCGTAGAGGCTCACCTTCTGCAAACGTGGAGTTGGTCCGCAGCGCCGGGCCACCCCTTCGCTTCCCCAACCCCACCCCACAGTGCCACACCAGCCATGGGGGGTCTGCTTCCTGCCAGCCCTCCCCTCCAGCGGATGGGCCGGGCCCTCGGTAGCCCCCACTCCCACCCGGCCCCTCCCCTCCGCCTTGGGGGCGGCCGGCCGTCACCGCCTCCCCCGCCCCTCACCGCCGCCCCGGCCTCCTGTGCCCATCCACCCCGGCACCCCGGGGAGGGGGATGACGTCGCTGAAGCGCAGGCCTGGCCACCGCCCAACGCTACGGTCCCCTCGAACCCAATGCGTTGCCTACGTGCCGGACAGCAGGGGCAGAGGGAGGGGAAAGGGGCCACACACGGCTGGGAGGGCACTCTGCTGGTCGCCGTGCCCTCAGCCCTCAGCCCTCAGCCCTCAGTCCTCAGTCTTCAGCCCAGCACACACCTTGGGCGCTCACAACAAGAAATGCAAAAAAAAACGTGCTCCTATGCTACTGTGCATATGCTGCAAAATAATTGATTTACTCACCCTTCATTGAGCAAAAATCGCGCATTTTGAGCTCGCAGGAGAACCCAACACGGGACGGGAGGGGGCTACTGCTGAGGTATACCTCCCGCAGCGTGGCGTTCGTCCGGAGAGCGGGGCCAGCCCTCCGCTTCTCACCCCCACCCCATCCCCCCCACAACCTTGGGAGGGTGGGGTGTGGTTTGGTGCCCCTGACACGGCAGCCCCATCCCCAACACTTCCCCTACCCCGGGTGTGTGGCAACCTTCCCCGTTCAGAAGCGCAGCCCTGGCCTCCGCCAACGCTTTGGCGCCCTCCGGCCCAATGTAGTTCTCTGCGCAGGGCAAGGGAAGAAGGGAAGCGACAAAGAACACGGGAACAAATGGTGGGCCACGGCAGCCACAGGCTCTAAGGTGGAAATAAGCAAAAGACAGACAAAAACTGCGGGCCAGCTGGAAAAAGTGCTGGCTGGGGGGAATAAAAGTGCAGGCTGAATCACGCCTTAAAGAGGTTGGGGCCCGCGGGGTAGAGCTGCCGGCACAAGCCACCAAAGCCGGGCTAAACCGATTAAAATTGTCAGCGCAAAGCCCCATGTTTTTGGAGAAAGAGTCAAAAAAGGAAATTGACTTTCCAGGTGATTTTGAGGTTTTACCTCCTGGTTTTGATCAAAAATGGCAAACACAGCTCGATTTAGGCTTTTTGGGGACTTCTTGGTACCTTTATTTCAGCGGACCCACCGCAAGGAGTGGATCCCAGCCAGCTGGGAGATGCGGGCTGGAAAAAAGTTGCTGGCAGGCTGGACCCCCCCCGCCGGGCAGGATGACCTCCGGCTCAAGAAAACCCAAGCGGTCTTTTCTCCGATATTTGTAGCAGTAAAAAAAAATGATCCTTTTGTAACCCACTTTCTTTACACTCATTGGTAACACAGTCCATTGGTACACTCCACGGGAGGATACGAATGCGATGTGTGGTTGTGAGTCAGGGTGTAAAATTATTTGGTGAAAACCATCCTCTAGGTCGAAATCGACCAGAGTCGGATTTCCGATTGTTATCAATCAGGTCTTCAATGAGTGGCAGCGGAAGTGGATCGTCTTTTGTGTGTTAGTTCAAGTATCGGAAATCCAGCACAATTCACACTTCTTCTGTCCAGAAAACGTCGGGAGGCTTGGGTGCGACAAAAGCTTTTGAGGTCCATTCGTTTTAGAAGGGTATGATCCATTTCTTTTCAATCAAATTTTCGATCATTGATTTGAGGGCGTGCTCTCGTTCACCAGAACAACGAAAACACTCTCGATGCATTGGCTTTGCACCTTCTTGATTTGTTCCATTTTACATACACCAAAAAGGTCCGCTAGGAGGGCACTCTGCTGATCGCTGTGCCTCAGCCCTCAGCCCTTAGTTCAGTAACACCACACCTTGGGCGCTCACATCAAGAAATGCAAAAAAAAATGTGCTCCAATGCGACTGTGCAAATGCAGCAGAAATAATGGATTCCCCCACCCGTTTTAAACGTTTCATTGGGGAAAAGTGGCGCTTTTTGAGTCCTTTCGACTCAGAGTTTTTTGGTTGAACGTTCAAAGAAAAACCAAAAAGAGATGAACAACAACCACAAATTGCTCTTTGCGTGTGCAGGCATGCGTGCCCGCGAAATCACGATATGCCATCGATTTCAAAAATCAAGCGAAATCCATAAATTCCAGCAAAAATGTGCATAACGCTTGATCGAGAGTTGGATCGAGAGAACAAAATCAGCCTTTTTTTAAATCTGTGGCAAAACTGTTTCAGAAATTTGATGCTTCATCAAACAGAAAGGCGAATTGTTCAGAATTGTTCAGGCCGAGGATCTGACATTTCCGGTAACGGCACACAACAAACAAATGGCCGAAGGCCGTGGATCTAGTGCGTCAAAACATTGCCGGGAGGTTGGTTCTCCTCCACCGGCCAAAATACCCATCTGTTTGGTGTCACGGGGGGAGTGCCGCACCCAGGAAATGGGTGGTGGGGTGGGGGAGATAGGTGCAGTGGCAGGGACTGGGGACCAATGGCCGAGACCCAGCCAGAAAAAAACCAACCACACCGAGCGATTCAGTGGGCAGCCGCCAGCAGGGCCCATGGGCGACGGGGGGTCGTGGCGGCGGTTCCTCTTCAAAGCACCGGACGATCGCGGTGGAGAGAAACACCCCACGGAACGGGACGGGACGGAGGGTGCACACTTCCAAGGTACACCTCCCGCAGCGTGGCGTTTGTCCGGAGAGCCGGGGCCAGCCCTCCGCTTCTCACCCCACACCCCACCCCCCACACCTTGGGGAGGGTGGGGTGTGCGGTTTGGGGCCCCTGACGCGGCAGCCCCATCCCCAACACTGACCCTCCCCACCGCCCCAACACTTCCCTACCCCCGGGTGTGTGGCAACCTTCCCCCGTTCAGAAGCGCAGCCCTGGCCTCCGCCAGCGCTTTGGCGCCCTCGGCCCGATGGCGTTGCCTGCGCAGGGCAAGGGGAAGAAGAGAAGGGACAAGAGCACGGGAACAAAATGTGGGCCACGGCAGCCACAGGCTCTAAGGTGGAAATAAGCAAAAACAGACAAAACTGCGGCCAGCTGGAAAAGGTGTTGGCTTGGGGAATAAAAAGTGCGAGCTGAATCACCCCCAAAGAGGTCGGGGGGCCCGTGGGTTGAGCAGCCGGCAGGTAACCAATAAATCCCAAAAAAACATAAATTGAGCTGTGTTGCCATTTTTAATCAAAATCAGGAGGTAAAACTCAAAAAGCACCTAAAAAGTTTTGGCCGTCTTTGGCTTCATCTGCTCACCTTTATGGAAGGGGGTTGTGTCACACACGAATCACTTCGCTCACAGTGCCTTGTGCAGCCAAACAGGTGCTTTGCTGGAAATGTGGGGAACAAATACCCTTTCAGTGCAAAAAGAAAAAAAACCGGACAGGGTGGGTTTGCTGCGACAAACCAGCACAGGCATTGCAATGATCCATGCCTCGGACATGGATCAGCCCGCCTCCTTGTGCATGCTGGCTGGAATACGACGGTACCACATTGGACCCCACCCCACAATGGCGGGTGGTGGAAAATATGGCTGATATCATTTTGACACAAACTGTTTGCCACGGCACCTCCCCGTCACGCCAATGCACCAACGTGTGTCACAGGAACCGCAGAGAGGGGCCACACCCCAGAGGACCACCTTCTGCAACGTGGATTTGGTCCGCCGCGAAAAAGACATTTCGGAAATTATTTGACATTTTAAAATTAAACATAAGACAGCAGAACTTGGGTGTAACTTTGTTCAGCTGCGGAACTTCGACAAACTGAGAAAACCATGTGTCGGATGTGCCACGTGCATAGGGCGTTTGCACGGCCTTGATATGCTGGTTGGTGCCGTTGGGCAGCTCGGCCCATCCTTGGGCCTGATCCTCCAGTACGCTGCAAACACTGAGGCCACAAATAACCATCCAGGGAAACCCCCCACTCCACGCCGCACGACGCACCGCCCGGACGAGATCAGCCAAAATTACAAAAAAAGATTTGCTAATTTGTGCTGCGCGCCGAATATGTGAAATTTCCATATCTGTTCCATTAATTTTCAGAATTCTCCACACTATTACATTGATTTTTTGTTATTTTTTCGCGTTTTTTTAATCTGTGTTTTTTTTTTTGCTGCAGAATTTCAGTTTTTATCAGCTTTTAATCTCTTCGAGGAAACTCATGCATCCTCAAAAAAAATTTCCAACTGATTTCTGTTTCGAGACAAAGGAATCTGTTTTGGTGCATCATTGTTGACTCACATCAGCTATTTGAGTCATTGGCGAATTTTTTTTTCAGAAATTTGATGCTTTCATGCAACAGAGAGTCAAACCTTTCAAATCATTCAGGGCAGAGGATCTGACTTCTCCCGGAAAGAACACACAACGAACAAATGGCCGTGTCTCTAGAGCGTCAAAACATTGGCGGGAGGTTGGTCCTCTCCACTGGACAGAATACCCATCTGTCACGGGGAGGGGGGGGTGGGGCACCACACCCAGGGAAAGAAAGAACCGACCCATGGCGGTGGACGGATACACCCCACGGAAGGGAAGGGGGAGGAGGGGGCACACCTGTGAGGTCACCTCCCGCAGCGTGGCGTTCGTGCGGAGAGCCAGGGCCAGCCCTCCGCCTCCAGGGATCCTCACACGTCCGTGCTGGCCAAGGCCAAAATGTGTCCGTGATTTTCCGTGATTTTCCGTGATTTTCCGTGATTTTCCGTGATTTTCCGTGAATTTCCCGTTTCCGGAAAAGGTCAACGGCCACATTCCATTCTGAACCGGAGCCTTATTTTGGGCAGTTGTGGCAGTAGATTGTTTCTCCATATTATAGTCCTGGAGATCCTCCAGGGCCTCGACAACAGCTGAAGCCAGTTCCGAGTGCTCAACCCCAAGTTAGGCCCTTTGCAATCCAACTGAACGCATGCTACAACGTACATCTTCCCTTGCATACCCAACGAAATGTTTATGGTCGCATGCCAGAACTATATTGGTCCGCTGACAGGGTTTTGGCAACCCATTTAGGGGCAATCAATAAAAATATTCAAGGACAAAAGGTTTTTTTTTTCCCTCCTGTACCCTTTTCATTTTCACATTCAGGTGTGGATAGGAACTAGCGATTGACCCTTCTGGATGCCTGGGCGGAAAAAAGGAAAGTCATTTTCTGAATAAGCAAAAACCCACCCGTCCTCAATTTGTTTGTATTTCTGGAGAACACCTCTATTGCTTTTGTGGTCCAATTTTGTGACCGGGAGACCAGAAGGGAGGAAACAAAATCATCTGAATGAGGTTTGCAGAGAATGTGCAAAACATCCATCAAAATGCATCTGCACAAACAAAGCACATTCAAAAAAAACCCAAAATTTTTTCCGAACCCTCCGACTCATCCGTGAATTTCCGTGAATTTCCGTGATTTCCGTGAAAATGGCCTTCTTCCCATTTCCGTGATCCTCCGTGAATTTCCGTGAATTTCCTTTTCAGGACGTGTGATGATCCCTGCGCCTCTCACCCCCTCACACCCCACACCCCACACCTTGGGGAGGGTGGGGTGTGCGGTTTGGTGCCCTGACACGGCAACCCCATCCCCAACACTGACCCTTCCCCACCGCCCCAACCCCGGGTGTGTGGCAACCTTCCCCCGTTCAGAAGCGCAGCCCTGGCCTCCGCCAACGCTTTGGCGCCCTTCGGCCCGATGTCGTTGTCTGCGTAGGGCAAGGAGAAGAAGGAAGCGACAAGTGAACACAGGAACAAAGCGTGTAGCACGGCAGCCACAGGCTCTAAGGTGAAAATAAGCAAAAACAGACAAAAACTGCGGGCCAGCTGGAAAAAGGTGTTGGCTTGTTGGCTGGGGGAGTAAAAAGTGCGAGCTGAATCACCCCCCAAAGAGGTTGGGGGGCCCGTGGGGTTGAGCAGCCGGCAGGTAACCAATAAATCCCAAAAAAAACATAAATTGAGCTGTGTTGCCATTTTTGATCAAAATCAGGAGGTAAAACTTCAAAAAGCACCTAAAAGTTTTGGCCGTCTTTGGCTTCATCTGCTCACCTTTATGGAAGGGGGTTGTGTCACACACGAATCACTTCGCTCACAGTGCCTTGTGCAGCCAAACAGGTACTGTGCTGGAAATGTGGGGAACCAATACCCTTTCAGTGCAAAAAAAAAAAAACGGACAGGGTGGGTTTGCTGACACAAACCAGCACAGGCATTGCAATGATCCATGCCCTCGGACATGGATCAGCCCGCCTCCTCGTGCATGCTGGCTGGAATACGACGGTACCACATTGGACCCCCACCCCACAATGGTGGGTGGTGGAAATATGGCTGATAAACCCTCCCCCCAAATAATACCCCTTCCCCCCAAATAATACCCCCCCCAAATAATACCCCCCCCCCCTTGGAGTCCGACTTCGGCCGCCGAAATAATACCCCCCCCCCGGTTTCGGGCCGAAGGCCGGATTTTTGACCTGAAAATGTAGGTAAAAACCACAATTTCTGACAGCAAATTATGAAAAAAATGCATCTTTCTGGCTCATCTGACCTCCAAAAATGGTAAATTTCACAAGAAAGTGCAAAAAATGACCCTAAAGGGCGGCTTTGGGTGCTATTTTGGGTTTTACGGGACTTCAAAAAATTTCGAAATTTTGGAAAAATAATACCCCCCCCTCCTCGGACCGGAACTTCGGGCGAAAAAATAATAACCCGGGGGGTATTATTTGGGGGGGTTTACCATTTAACACAAACTGTTTGCTACGGCACCTCCCCGTCACACCAATGCACCGTGTGACAGGAACCGCAGAGAGGGGCCACACCCAGAGGTGCAACGTGGAGTTGGTCCGCCGCGAAAAAGACATTTCGGAATTTTCTGAAATTTTAAAATCAAACACCAGGCAGCAGAATATATATATATATTATTTTCATATGTATATATATATATATATATATATATATATATATATATATATATATATATATATATATATATATATAATATATATATATATATATATATATATATATATATATATATATATATATATATATATATATATATATATATATATATATATATATATATATATATATATATATATATATATATATATATATATATATATATATATATATATATATATATATATATATATATATATATATATATATATATATATATATATATATATATATATATATATATATATATATATATATATATATTATTTTCATATAGATTCCAGCCCATGGGACACGGCCGTCGGTTTTGAACAGGGAAACAGTGTTCATTGTATCATAACCCCCCACATCAAAAAACCACAACCTAACACTGGCCAATGCTCCACAACGAGCAGCGCCGACCTCCTAAGTCGAGGCTTCGTAGAGTGGTGTTCAGCATCACGGTGGCTGCTAGGGACCTGGCTCCTTCCAGACCAAGACGTTGATCTGCGAGTGTTGACATTTGCTGGCAACAATTTTTATTGGAAATTGCAGCCAAAGAAATCAAAGCTAAAAGATGGAATAAAACTGTACAGATAAATATTCATTGTACATAAATATTTTCCCCCGAAATATTGGAAATATGCAGTTGGAATCACCAGGAAATTATCCTCTGATTCTGTATTGGTATGCCTTTCCTCACACGCAGCTGCCTCTAAAGTGAGCCACAAAGAAATGGCTTCATTTACACAATCGAATTCCCTGCTCCATATGTTGTGCCAATTGCAAGCAAAATCTTCAACTCTCCAATATGTGAGAGTCCGAAATGGGCCGTTGCCCAACCTGTGGGCTGGTCGGCAACCCTTCCCCTCCACAGTGCAGGGTCGGGCACACTTGGCAGCCGGAGCTCCCGCAGCGTGGTGTTCAGCCTCAAGGCGTCCATGAGACAGAGGCCGCCCTCCGGGGTAAACGTGCGGTCTGTGCGACAGAGAAAGCCAGGAGCGACGTGGTCAATGACCAATGTGGATTTGAGAAAGGCAAAAAACCTGGACAGGACTGCGGAGGACTCAAGCTAGGGGGGCTTCACCAATCCACCAGGAAGTTCACCGATCCCCCAAAAGAATTTCTTCGCGTGAAAAAAATGGCCAAAAATGTCGAAAACCACGCCTCCAGAGGGGGTCCACAAGCCCGTTGAGGTTACCCCCTGGAGGGCTCCAGAGGTCCACCCCCCCAAGAAAACCCTCCCCTGTCAAAAACTTTGAAAGAACCCAGCCCTGATTGGGGGGAATTGGACCCCCCCGGTCCATTAACTTGCAGAAAACCTCTGACAGATTAATTCATATCAATACCGTCACACAGCTCCCATTTTTGACCAGTATTGACTTTGGGTGGACACTTTGTGGTCCAGGGTTTTCATTCTTTTCACACCAGACTTACGTTATACTGATTTTGGTCCACAAAATACACCTTCAAAGGAGCACATAATATTCATACATTCCTGGTCCCTTCATGCTCTCCTTTTGTGAGAGGGGGAGGACCGATTCGAATTTTTTTTGGAAAAAATCGCGCACACTGTGATGGGTGTACAGCAGAGAACAGCCGAGGCTGTTGGAAACCCCCAAAGCGTCCAACGTACCCCAAGGCAGTGGGGAGGGGCAGACATTCCATCTCCCACGTGGTGGCCTCCGTGACGCACAGCCGCTCCAGCGCCGCCCAAAATTGGTTCAGTTCGGCGCGCGAATGGGCACCGGAAGCCCCCGCCATCCAGGGATGAGCGCGGCAAAACTGCGGGAAGGGAAGGCGGCCTACGGGGCGGAGACCAGAGCGCAACCTCCCTGCATTTTCCACACTGGCCAATGACTGTGTCCCAGGGAAACAAGCTGTATTGCATTGTGGGCGTTGTGCAACTGCTAGGGTGTGGCTTTGGCCCAACCATCTGCTACGCAAGTTGCAGCTGTCTGGACGGGCTGGTGGGGGGTGGGGGGTGGGTCGATCGCGTCGGGTTGCAGGTACAGCCCTGGCCGCGGCGCCCCGGATGGTGGGGAGGTCAGCAGGAAACACGGTGAGCATTGGTGGGTGCGGTAAACCCCCTCCCCAAATGACGTGGCGGGGTGCCAGGGGATTGGAACCACCTTTTAGGCCTTCCCCCTGCCAGGTCCGTTGGGGCCCTTTTTTCGGTGTTGTAAGGTGCTTTTGCATTAAAAACTGGGGTGCCAGATGACTGGAGGCATCATTTTTTGCCTGGCCCCCGCCAAGCTATTCAGCTGCCAGGAGCAAGGTGATTTGGGGGGACGGGTTTACCCCTTTGTCCAACACCCACATACACACACCCACACACATATTGACGTTGACCCCATGACGACAATTTCCGGCACATCCCTGGCGTTTCACCGTCACTTTGACACACCGTACTCAGGCTTTTGCTTAAGGACCCCCGGGGGGGGTACTGGCTAGCCAATCGGCTAGACACTGGAAAAAGTGGACTAGCTAGACCCCCCTCCCCCCGGGGGGGGGGTCCGGGGGTCCCCCGGACTGGGAAAAAAATTTTCCTCCGGCGCTGCGCGCCGGAGAAAAAAATGAGGTTTTTGACAGGTTTTGGCTGATTTTGTTCCAAAAATTCCCAAAAATGGCCAAAAATGGGCACTTTTGGCCATTTTTGGGGTCCCAAAAAAAAATTTCGGCGCTTCGCGCCGGTCACTGGAAAAATTTTTTCCACTAGCTAGCCCTGCTAGCAGACCCCCCCCCCGGGGGGGGTCTGCTAGAAAACCCACTAGCCAAATTTGGACTAGCTGCAGTCCAGCCCCCCCCCGGGGGGGGTACTGCAATCCCTTAAGCAAAGCCTGACCGTACTGTTCAGAAAAGAAACAACTGCCAACCCCTCCCTCGTCATCGTCACGCGAAACATTGCCTGCAATGGCATACCGGCAGACCGGTGATTCCCTATGGAGTCAAGTTGACGGCATTGGGAGCCCTGGCATTACCACTGAGTGGAAATGGGACTTGTAAGGAGATTTTTTCTGATTTTGTTCAAAAAAACCCCAAATCCAGAGCGGAGATTCCCATAATATTTTCCCGTCATTATTCCTCTCGTCACCCTTTCTACACCCTCTGGAGGAGCCACGTTCAAGGTAGTCAAATTTCACACACAAAAACATGGGGGGCATGACATATGGTGGATTTTGGGATCTTTTTTTTTTTTTAAAGAAAACCACAAAAAAGACACCAAGAAGACCATTTTGAGCTTTTTTGGAAACTTTGAAATTGCTTTTCTCGAAAGATTTTCATCATGCGAGGGACGGTTGTTAAGAAGGTTTTTGTTACAGTATTTTTATTTGTCACTACTGACAGAAGAAATTAATGGCCCAGAGTTTGAAGTACAGGGTATGTTCCAATTGGATTTGGGGAAAGCGCCTTCTTTGTCACCCCCTCCATTTGTGCTCCAATAATTTTTAAGTAATGGTTGTTCTTACGCTCAAAGGTTATTTGGATTTTAAGGGTGCACAACGTCTCCTCCACGACACGGAGCCGTTCGTGCATCAGAAAGGAAGGCGTCAAGAAGAAGGCGAGGTCTGGAAGGGGACGGGCCAGGATCCGGCCCGGCTCAGGCCAGGATGGGCCGGTCTGAAAACGGCACGGAAGAGCGGACACAACCCGGGCGTTGCAGACCCTTCCAAAGTAAGAAGTGGCACAGGCGGCATCAGCGATCGTCAAATACGACAAAAACGTTCCTACCACAAACCTGCAGCCATTGTGTTTTAGGGCCACAGGACGATCAATGAGAAGAGGGCTGCCAAAACCGGAGAAACAAAGCGGACAATAAAATAATAATGCCTCTGGGTGGTTGCTGCAGCGTTGCGCGTTGTTGAAAACGAGAGCCCCTCGCTGGTGAAAAGCCCAACGGAGAAAACCCGCGGGTCAGGCAGCTCGCAACTCAACAACAAGGCCGCGCATCATTCTGAAAGGCACCAACACATCGCCGTGGAGAACGGGCAACAGAAATTGTGGTCAACAGGGATTCTTGCGTTCCAGGGCATTCACAACGAAAACAAACAGTTCGGAGAACATTGCCCTTTGCCCCCAAAGCAATGGGACCAAAAGAAAAGCCGGTTGGTCCATTTCTTGTGGAGGAGGTGGTTTGGTTGGATGCAAACTCAGGCAATATCCAATGTTTTACTTCCGTAGTGAATGAGGAACCGGGGAGGAAAAATGCAAACACACTGGAAATTCACGCCGGCACATCTGCTCTGGGACGGCATCAATTTCCATCGGTGAAAAAATAACGACCTTGGTGCAATGAATCACTGGTGGGGGTGGGGAGTTTAAAAATCATAGCCAACCTCCTGAGGATGGCTATAATCTTTAAACGCCTGGTTTAAAAATTAAATTGTTATTTTGCCTCTGCAAAACATGCATAATAAGTCACAGAAGCTTCTGAGAAGCAAGGAGCAAATGGATATTCAAAAGAAATAATTGTTTGTAGAATTATGAATGGCTTTGGGCATACCGAAAGAAATGCATAGATATACGCGCTATTTTTGTCACGACTTTATGCCAAAATGTTTTCCCAAAGCGGACCTAAATCTGCCGAATTTTGGTCAGAAATATGACCATCTTTCATCCGCCGATCCTAATCCCAACCCTGTTCCTAAAACTCAGTGGGAACTCTCTCCAAATGCGTCGAAATTTGCCTGGAAACAGCGCGCTTCCCCAGAGCCCCGTGACCGTCCCACCATGCGACCCCCCCATCCAACTATTTGGGTAAAATGGGGGCCTGGAATCCAACGCTCAGCACGGTGTGTCCATGGTCCACGCCAGCGATCCGTCTGGCGGACCTGGGCGTTGGGGTTCCCTGCCCAAACCAGTGCTTTTGAACATCCGGCCAACCATTCGCCAACCCCGTCCGTCAACCAACACGAGAATGGCTACACGTTCCGAATAAGACTCAGTTGGGAGTTGCCTGGTGCTCATCCTGAAACATGTAACGGCATGGATATGGGGTTGAGTTTGGCTGATGATGGATTTTTGACCCAGGGAGAGGGGAGGATCTTTTACAGACAGGCCTAAAGTTTGAAAATGGGGGCCTGGCGGAAAGCTGGTTGTAACCCTAACCCCATCCCAATCAATAACCCCAAATATTCCGAAAAGGTCCGAGCAGGGTCCAACCCGTCAACCCCTCTCCTGATTGAATTCGATATCGAGCGATGACTTCTCCATTTGCCTGTAATTCCAGAGGATCATGGGACTGGTAAAGAACACAAATACCTTCTTCAGCCACACGGGGGGCTGAAAACGATGCTGGTTGGAAAAGAATGCTGGTGGCTGCTCCCTCCCAACGGGTCAACGCTGCTGGCAGAAACCCAAAAACGGCAGCAATTCTAATTCTGCTGATCATTCGGCACTTCGTCCAAAAAATTTTGGGTCCATCCTGGCTATGCCGACTTTACTTCTGCGCCCTCCCCAGAAATGCCAAACCACATTCACGGTGGGTGTCCTATTGGCACCACGGGAGTGGGGCAACTCTGGGGCGGCGTTGACGATCAGGGGGAGTGGGCAACACGCTCCCTTCGCTCCCGGCGGTTGCCTCCGGCCGCCCGGTGCGAATGGGTGGGGGTGGCGGTGTCCTCAGCATTACACAGCACTACGCCTTGGGGCACCAACCCACCCCGCCCTTCCCTCGAGGTTGACACCCGGCTGTGGAGACAGACTGACTTATTGACCTGGGGGGGGGGTGGCACTTTCCCCCGGGCCCAAACCCACTTTTTCGGAACCACCCACCCACAACCCTCCCCCCCCGAAGGGTCAAGGCAAAAACCTACCAAATCCACCGAAATTGTTGAAAGATTTTTGTGCCGCTGAACGGGCCACAGACGTCCCACACCCCACCGGTGGAGGGGGGACGAGGACACACTTTTCCGCGCGACGGGCAAGCAGATGGGCGATCTCTTCGCGCAATGTATCGCTGATTTTGTTGTCTGAGGGGGGAAGAGGAAGGGGAGTGAACGCCCCATATATTTGTCGTGGTGTGTTGCGTTGCGTTGTGTTGTGCTGTGCTGTGCTGTGGTGTGATGTGGTGTTGCGGTGTGGTTGTGTTGCGTTGTTCTGTGATGTGTTATGCTGGGCTGTGTTACACACACACACACACACGCACGCACGCACGCAACACACACACACACACACACACACACCCAAGCATACACACACACAAACGCACGCACGCGCACAAACACGTGTGTGCGTGTGTCACATTCCCCAGAGCACATAATGTCTCCACATGAACCATCTCTCCCCTGGGCGTTCATTCGTTGAACAAGGGGAAGGCAGCCCAAAATGCCAGAAATAATAACACGGCGCACCCCAGATTGTTACGACATTCTTGTAACTTGGATGGTTTGCAATTTTGTGCCGAAATTGAATGCACATCGCTGCGGGTTTCATATGATTTTTCAACCAGTCTTGACGAATTTCAAAAAGAAAAGCGTAATGAAAATGACAGCCCTGGCCCTCTGAGCAGAAAGTTTTTCAGGTATGGGTTGAGCCATTTAGTCGGTTGGAAACCAGCGGAGGGGGACAAGCCCACTCCCCAATGGCAAACTCCGCGCCCATGGGTAACTCCCTGTTCTGGCCAACAATTCCGTTCGTTTCGTCTCCAACCATACATTCACTTAGTGACCCACGGGGAAGGGGGGGGTGGGCACTTTCCCTGGGCCACAACCCACCCACCTTCTCAAAAACCCACCCACCACATCTCACCCACCCAGCCACTCACCCACCCAAACCCAAGCAAAATCGGCCAACAAACCCTTCAAATTTTTCAGGCCAACCTCTCACCGGTTTGGCTGTCCCTTGGCACATCCCACCCCGGAGGAGGGGGGTCCAGTGTCCAAAGCCCACCCACCCACCCACTTTCAAAAAAACCCCATCCATCCATGTGTGGGTCACGCAGGGGTAAGTGCATGGGGGCCACCCAACCCCCACGCCCCAGGGCGGACCACACACAGTCAAGGTCCATGCACTGCAGCGTCGTGTTGTGCTCCAGCGTCACGCAGCGCCCGCGCCCCGTCATCGCCGATGTTGTTCCCTGTAGCGGGATGAGAGGAGAGGGAAGAGGGCACGTGTCGGGGAGGGCCGTGCCCATAGCCAT
>CAAHFI011827982.1:0-13317 GCA_900893395.1 Euglena gracilis
GTAACCCCCCCCCCCTATATGGCACCCCCCCCCGGGGTTTTTGACCCCCCTGGCGACAATTAGGGGGGGGGGTGACAATTAGGGGGGGGGGTACTCAATTTACCCTACAATCCATGGGTCCATGGGTAAGCCCCCAAATGTCGCCCCCCAAGGGGGGGGGGCGACTATTAGGGGGGGGTGACAAATAGGGGGGGGGGTCACGTTATCCGAATTTTTGTACTTTTTTTGAAACTCGAATCGGGTTCAGAGTGGGCTCTAGGCGGTAGACTGGGGGGGGGGGTCCTGGTGGTCGGCCGACTAGTCGGCCGACCACCCAATTGGTCGGCCGACTAGGCCTGGTCGGCAGCTAGTCGGCGAGACAGGGGGGGGGGGTCCTGGGTGGTCGGCGGACTAGTCGGCCGACCACCCACTCTAATGTAGTTACGGGCCAGTCTCGCCGACTTTTTATGAAGAAAATTGTATGCAAACTAGTCGGGTGGCTAGTCGGTGGGCATAAAAATGGTCTGTGGCGGGTCCAAACCACCCGGAAATGGTCCGGATGGGGCCAAATAAGTGCCTTACACCAACAGGAACACCCTCAGATGGAAATTTTTGGTCGGTGGGGGGTCGGTGGGCCCTTGATGGGGTCCGGAGGGTAAAAAAACCAATGACGAAACAGGGATTACATGAAAATCCTTTAGAAATGCAAGCATTCTTGCATCAGGACAGGCTGAAAACACAAATTGTGGCTGAGCCCAGATTTCAGCCTGAAAACGTGTTCAGGAGGGGGCCCCTGAACAACTTTCACAGCCAGAGATCCGCTCGCGATCGTCGATCGATTTCGAAAAATGCACCCATCCGGACCATTTCCAGGTGATTTGGGCAGCCACAGACCATTTTATGACCACCGACTAGCCACCAACTCATTTGCATAGGATTTTATTCACGGGGGGGACTTAAATGTTGGCGTACTGACCCGTTTGTACATTAGAGTGGGTATCGGTCGACTACCCAATACCCCCCCACCCCGTCTCGCCGACTAGCTACCGACCATTAGTCGGCCGACTACCCCCCCCCAGTCTACCGCCATGCGCCCCGAAGGCCGCCGCAGCGGCCGAAGGCCGCTGCAATTCAGAACCTGAAAAGTTGATGATGTTATCTAAAGGCGTAGGGTTAGGATCAAGTTTCCATTCCTAACTGTCCCATCCATCCCCTCAACGTCGTTAAATTGGTGTCTGCAGGGGCAGCGAACCCAAAGTGGCGCCCACTAGGGTTAAAAAAAACTGGGGGACCGAGTGAGGCGCCGAAAGGCGCCGAGCGAGGGTCCTCCAATGTGTATTAACCCTAGTTGGGCGCCTCTTTGGGGTAGCTGGTCCCCTGCAGGCACCAATTTATCACGCCATCAGTCACCGACCCTTTCAACTGGTCGGTCGACCCGTCAACTAGTGGTGGTAGGCTGGAGAGGCCGACTAGTAGGCTGACTAGCCAATTGGTCGGCCGACCGACGATGCCAATTGGTCGGTCGGCCTAGTCGGCAGCTAGTCGGCGAGACAGGGGGGGGGGGGCCAGTTGGCCGACTAGTTGGCGAAATACCCACTCTAATGTGCTAATGAGTCAACCGCCGAATTTTAACCCCCCTTGAAAAAAAACTTCGGATGGGGTGGAGGGGGAGTTTTCTGCCTCTCGTGAGAGTCATGGCCAGTTTCCCCCCAGGACCCCCCCAGACCCACCGGGGGGCGGTACCCACTTCAAAATAACCTGAATTTGTGCTGCAAAATTTCTGCCAAAAAAGTTGCGGGACCCACCCAGGACCCCCCCCCACCACCCCAGGACCCTCCAAAGGACCCCCCCCCCAGGACCGTCCCAGGACAGGGTCCTGGGGGGGGGGGGGGCGGGGAACTGGCCATAAGTGCATTTTCGGGTGATTTGGGCCCGCCACAGACCATTTTTATGCCCACCGACTAGCCACCGACCAGGGGGGGGGGGCTTAAAAGTTCAAAAGGGGGGGGGGTATCGCGGGAAAATGGTGGTCGGCCCGACCTGGTCGGCCCGACCACCACAGGTCGGTCGACCACCACCACAGGTCGGGCCGACCACGGTCGGCCCGACCATGGTCGGCCCGACCACCACGGCGGCGACCACCGGAAATCCGGGCTCCGAGCGGGAAAATTGGCCATGGAACTTTTGGTGGTCGCTAGCGACCGGTCGCTAGCGACCATGGTCGCTAGCGACCGAATTCTGGCGACCGGTCGCTAGCGACCGTTGGTGGTCGGAGCGACCGGTCGCTAGCGACCACCAATAATTCGACCACCCCCCCCCTCTCAGAAGATTTTTAAGCCCCCCCCCCCTGCGAAGGAAAAATTTCCCTCAGAGAAAAACATGAAATTTTATATCAAAAATTCCTTTTTCTGCTTTTAGGATCTTGCACGAAATCAGACAATGTTTACGTTACTTTGTCAAGAGGGCGGTACGGGGGTCCGGGGGGGGGGTGGGCGACAGCGGGGGGGGGGGGGCATTACCCCCCCCCCCCAAGTGGCATGGCATTTTTTGTTTTGTTTACGGTCGTGGCATTTCGGTGCGCATGGCCCTGGGTCGGTTACCCCCGGAAGGGATTTTGTTATTGGAGGGCGGGGGGGGGTGCGGGGGGGGGGGGGCAGCCCCCCCCCGCTAGACGACCAAGGGCGCCGAAGGCGCCTTAGGACGGTTTTGTTTACGGTGCGCGTGGCATTACATGCGCGCATGGCCCTGGGTCGGTTACCCCCGGAAGGGATTTTGTTATTGGAGGGCGGGGGGGGTGCGGGGGGGGGCGGCAGCCCCCCCCGCTAGACGACCAAGGGCGCCGAAGGCGCCTTAGGACGGTTTTGTTTACGGTGCGCGTGGCATTACATGCGCGCATGGCCCTGGGTCGGTTACCCCCGGAAGGGATTTTGTTATTGGAGGGCGGGGGGGGTGCGGGGGGGGGGGGCAGCCCCCCCCCGCTAGACGACCAAGGGCGCCGAAGGCGCCTTAGGACGGTTTTGTTTACGGTGCGCGTGGCATTACATGCGCGCATGGCCCTGGGTCGGTTACCCCCGGAAGGGATTTTGTTATTGGAGGGCGGGGGGGGGTGCGGGGGGGGGCGGCAGCCCCCCCCGCTAGACGACCAAGGGCGCCGAAGGCGCCTTAGGACGTTTTGTTTACGGTGCGCGTGGCATTACATGCGCGCATGGCCCTGGGTCGGTTACCCCCCGGAAGGGATTTTGTTATTGGAGGGCGGGGGGGGGTGGGGGGGGGGGCGGCAGCCCCCCCCGCTAGACGACCAAGGGCGCCGAAGGCGCCTTAGGACGGTTTTGTTTACGGTGCGCGTGGCATTACATGCGCGCATGGCCCTGGGTCGGTTACCCCCCGGAAGGGATTTTGTTATTGGAGGGCGGGGGGGGGTGCGGGGGGGGGGGCGGCAGCCCCCCCCGCTAGACGACCAAGGGCGCCGAAGGCGCCTTAGGACGGTTTTGTTTACGGTGCGCGTGGCATTACATGCGCGCATGGCCCTGGGTCGGTTACCCCCCGGAAGGGATTTTGTTATTGGAGGGCGGGGGGGGTGCGGGGGGGGGGCGGCAGCCCCCCCCGCTAGACGACCAAGGGCGCCGAAGGCGCCTTAGGACGGTTTTGTTTACGGTGCGCGTGGCATTACATGCGCGCATGGCCCTGGGTCGGTTACCCCCCGGAAGGGATTTTGTTATTGGAGGGCGGGGGGGGGGTGCGGGGGGGGGCGGCAGCCCCCCCCCGCTAGACGACCAAGGGCGCCGAAGGCGCCTTAGGACGGTTTTGTTTACGGTGCGCGTGGCATTACATGCGCGCATGGCCCTGGGTCGGTTACCCCCCGGAAGGGATTTTGTTATTGGAGGGCGGGGGGGGGGGGGGGGGGGGGCGGCAGCCCCCCCCCGCTAGACGACCAAGGGCGCCGAAGGCGCCTTAGGACGGTTTTGTTTACGGTGCGCGTGGCATTACATGCGCGCATGGCCCTGGGTCGGTTACCCCCGGAAGGGATTTTGTTATTGGAGGGCGGGGGGGGGGGTGCGGGGGGGGGGCGGCAGCCCCCCCTGCTAGACGACCAAGGGCGCCGAAGGCGCCTTAGGACGGTTTTGTTTACGGTGCGCGTGGCATTACATGCGCGCATGGCCCTGGGTCGGTTACCCCCGGAAGGGATTTTGTTATTGGAGGGCGGGGGGGTGCGGGGGGGGGCGGCAGCCCCCCCCCGCTAGACGACCAAGGGCGCGAAGGCGCCTTAGGACGGTTTTGTTTACGGTGCGCGTGGCATTACATGCGCGCATGGCCCTGGGTCGGTTACCCCCCGGAAGGGATTTTGTTATTGGAGGGCGGGGGGGGTGCGGGGGGGGCGGCAGCCCCCCCCGCTAGACGACCAAGGGCGCCGAAGGCGCCTTAGGACGGTTTTGTTTACGGTGCGCGTGGCATTACATTTTACGGTGCATAACATGTTTAGGACGTTTTGTTTACGCGTGGCATAACATGCGCGCATGGGGGTCGGTTACCCCCGGAAGGGATTTTGTTATTGGAGGGCGGGGGGGGGCGGGGGGGGGGGCGGCAGCCCCCCCCCCCGCTAGACGACCAAGGGCGCCGAAGGCGCCTTAGGACGGTTTTGTTTACGGTGCGCGTGGCATAACATGCGCGCATGTCCCTGGGTCGGTTACCCCTCGGAAGGGATTTTGTTATTGGAGGGCGGGGGGGGGTGCGGGGGGGGGGCGCAGCCCCCCCCCCTAGACGACCAAGGGCGCCGAAGGCGCCTTAGGACGGTTTTGTTTACGGTGCGCGTGGCATTACATTTACGGTGTGGCATAACATGTTTAGGACGGTTTTGTTTACGCGTGGCATAACATGCGCGCATGGCCTGGGTCGGTTACCCCCCGGAAGGGATTGTTGGGGGGGGTGATGGGGGGTGCGGCAGCCCCCCCCCCCCCCCGCACCCCCCCCCGCACCACCCCCCCCCCGCTAGACGACCAAAGGTGCCTTAGGACTGCGCGTGGCATTACATCCGCGCCTGGCCCTGGTAGCATCGTTTTGCAGTACAACTTGGGGATTTTGCAAGAAAATCCTATTGGGGGGGGGGCTTAAAAATTTTCTGAAGGGGGGGGGTCTTAAAAATTATTGGTGAAGGGGGGGGTGGTCGAATTATTGGTGGTCGCTAGCGACCGGTCGCTCCGACCACCAATGGTCGCTAGGCCATGACCAACGGTCGCTAGCGACCACCAAAAGTTCCATGGCCAATAATCCGCATGAGCCGAAATATTTTCATGAAATTTCAGAAATTTATTTTTTTCCTTGGTGAAAGATTTCAAATCAGGATCCTTCTTGTCCACCTACAGGGGGTAGCTTTAACTCGTAGGACACTTAATTCGGTTTGACATTTAACTCGGTCTGGATTAAATCCGTTTTAATCCAGCGAGGTTCGAGTGTCAGACCGGATTTAATCCAGCGAGTTAAACCGCTATCGAGGTAACTCCTAATTTTCAGGAGACATTTTGGAGCAAGGTACCGTACAGGGGAGTGTTTAAAGCGGTTTAAAAGGTTCTTTTTAAAAAGTCCGATGCACGACAGCTTTTTCAACTTTTAGGTATTGGAACTGATGTGATGTGGTCAGTTAACTTGACCACTGAAGCCAAGTCTATGGAGACCACGAGGCTCTGAGGGAAGCTGTCCCTGACGACAACCTTGGTTTCAACGTGAAGAACGTGTCTGTCAAGGATATTCGCCGTGGTTGGTGGCCTCGACACCAAGGAGTGATTTCACCGCCCAGGTAAGCCTCTCTTCAATGTTTTTCTGTCTGGCTTGTTTCTTGTCTGGCTTCAAAAATGTTTCTGGTTGGTGACATTCTGTGCAAGAGATGGACAAATCGGCTGTTTTGTTCCTTTTCACATTCACGTTTCTTCAGTTCATCATTCTGAACTACACGAGCAGATTTCAACGGTTATGCCCCCGTGCTGGAGTGCCACATTACCGGCAAGTTCACCATCCAGACGAAGATTGACTTGGGCCATGTGTGGGGAACTATCAGGACTCATGATTTGCCAAGCGAATTCCCACAGGTGTTTTTGTTTGTCCTCCCAGATGGTCCCGTTTCAGCCCCGTTTTTACCAGTTCTGCCCTCCAGAAAGTCCCCATCTGCCCCTCCCCCCGACATGAGTTCCTGTTTTGAGTCCCCCCCCCGAACATGTCCACAGTTTTTTCTTTTTTTCCAAATTTGAGGGACCTCCTTCCAGGGCTTCCTCATGAAATGCCTTCTGTTTTATATCCTCTCCTACATTTGTTTTCCCCGCCGCCACCCCTTCCTTTCTGTTTTGTCACAGGGACGCAGCTTCCAGTTCAAATCAAGAGGACTGTGCTCTCCACGTGTTCTCACGTTTGCACACCTTGCACGTTACATTGCTGCTATTTTTACGTTTGCCAGACTGTTGTGGATTTTTTTTTGGTGCTTTCAGAAAGTAAAGCGGAAGAGCTGGCCATTGTTTAACATTTCTGTGAAAAACGGCTTGTTGCAAAAAAGATGCTTTTTTTCCATTAAAACATTCCATTCAGTGGGACATATCAAGTGTTAAAGGGGTGTCTTGGAAGGGATTTGTGTGGGGTCGGGTTTGGTCAAAATCCGGACAACATCCGTCCCGTTGTTTTGGGGTGCAAAACTGTTTTCCTCCTCCTGGTAAAGAACAAACACTGCTCGTTCGTTCGACTGAAAAGGATTTAAAAAGAACGTCGGCTCCTTAACATTTATCAGCCTTCCTCGGCCCCGACCGATTTAATCCGCCGAGGTTTGGTACCCAAACCGAATTTAATCCCGCGCGCCTTTAATCCCAACGTATTAAGTACCCGGCGCCTTTAAACTACCCCCTGTACTGGAACAGGAAACACATGGCGAGTCCTGGTTTTTGCATCCTTCATGGATGCAAAAATGAAAGAAGTATTTTTCATTCTTCGAAATACTTCCGAAATATTTCTGAAATATTTCTTGAAATGAAATGTATTTTCCCAATCTTTCGAAAGATTACCGCAACCGAAGCGAGCCGCCCGGCGCCCCTGCTGAATCTGTTAGTGTCGGTCGATTTTTCTAAAACCTATTTTGTCTGGGCCCGACGCCTGTCTTGATATTCATTTCGACCGAACCGCCTGGACGGAAATATGGTCAAAAAAGTGGTTTTTGGCCCATTAACGGGCGCCTGAATGGAAATCGACCGACACTAACGGGCGCCTGAATAGAAATCGACCGACACTAACGGGCGCCTGAATGGAAATCGACCAACACTAACGGGCGCCTGAATGGAAATCGACTGACATAAACGGTTTCCGATGTCTTGGAAATCGACCGACCTTTTGTGTCCTTTTTTTGAATGCCCTTTTGTTCCGTTTCGGGACATTTTAGGTTTCAGCCTGAAATCCGTTAATGTCGACCCAACCTTTTGTTCCCTTTTTCGGAATGCAGCTTTTCTTCCATTTTGAAAGAAACAATCTCTACATCAAGAACTGTGTCTTAAACGCAGACTCTGCATTTTTTCGGAATGCATTTTTTCTTCCATTTTGACAAGAACAATCTCTATCTCAAGAACTGTGCCTAAAACACAGACTCTGCATTTTTTTTAGAAACACAGATTTTGACCAAAGCCATGTTGCCAGGAACACAGCCTTGCAATAGAATAGAATTGCAATACAGGCGTCGAGCCCATTAAAATAGGTTTAACGTGGCCAAATCACTCCTCACCCAAAACCTTTCAAATGACCAGATCAGTGATAACAACTGGTTCAGGGCAAATTTGCCAAATGCTTTTTCTGAAGTCCCAGAAAATGATAATCTTCAGCTCCGTCCTTCCGTCTGTTCCATCCAAAGTTCAGCCAGCTGTGATCACCTGACCACAAAATTTGGTTTTTTTCTGGTCCATAACGCCTCCACAACCCCATAGGACCAAAAATGTCTTCAAAAAAGGGAGATCCAAAATGTCCAAAAAGTCACTAAAAATTCCCAATCTGACCAGCAACAGATTTCAATGGAATGGAAATCGACCGACATAAAACGGGCGCCTGAATGGAAATCGACTGACATAAACGGGCGCCTGAATGGAAATCGACTGACACAAACAATTTCAGGCTGAAATCCGTTAATGTCAGTAGAATTCAAGACAGGCGTCGGGCCCAGAAAATAGGTTTTTAAAAAACAGTGATGCCCCCCTCATGTACACCGTACACCGCCCCCCTCGGGAGCCAAATTGTGCAAAAGAACCCCCCAAAATATCACCCACAACCACGGTTGGCGGGTTGTTCGTTTCGAAAAAAGAAGAATGAAACATGTTTGTTGAAAAATACGATGCCCCTGGTCAGTCCTTTTGGCTGAGAATGAGACCCCCACCCTAACCATTGGTGTAGAAACTGGGGGAGGGGCAGGGGGGCGGTCACCTCCTCGAGAATTTTCTTGACTCAAATTTTTTCGCCCCCCCCCCCGAGAAAAATTTGCCCTCTAAAATTTTTTGCATGTGAAAAAATTCTTTCAGGGAGCACACGGCTGGCCGACGGCTGGCCGACGGCGTGACGGAAGCCGGGTCAGGTTGTCTATCTCATATGGGTAGCAAATGCCGTGTGACTCGCAGGAAAATGACCCGAGCCACAGCCTTGCAATGCCAATTCGCCACCAATCTCCCTTCAAGGTCATGTTCATCGTCGATGGAGGCTGCATTTTTGCCCATTTGAAGTCATTTTTCGTCAATTTTTGTCATTTGCCAATTTAGGACTTTTTTGACCAATTTTGACCATTTCAGCCTTTTTTTTGGTCATTCTATAGTCATTGTGAAGGGTTACCATGCCCCCCCCCCCTTTATGTACCTCCCCCGGGAGGCCAAAACCGGGCAGGAGGTACATAATGGGGGAGGTACACAATGGGGGGGGGCAAGTTTTTCTTTGGCGGGACATGGGAGAAGGTGGTGCTACCCCCCCCCCATTATGTACCTCCCCCCCCCAGGGGGTACACAATGGGGGTACATAATGGGGGGGGCATGGTATTTGCCTACATATAATTCGAATGACTAAAAAAATGCTCAGGAGGTTAGGCAGGGGGGGGGGGGCTGTGGACCCCCCCGGTGAAGTTCACCAGCGAACATTCACCGGGGGGGGGGGGGGGGCACTTTCGGCGGTGAAGTTCACCGGTGAAGTTCACCGGTGAAGTTCACCGGTGAACTTCACCGTTTTGATGGTTGGGGGTGAAATTTTCATGGTAAAATTTTGCTCCTTTCCTCTCGAAATGGTCATTTTGAGGTTGATGCTTCATGGAATTTTATCGAAATTTCCGAAAACTTGCCCAAAATGCCATTTTTGGCCATTTTTGGCCAAAAAAGTGCTCTCTTGGTGAACTTCACCGGTGAAGTTCACCGATGGGGGGTAGATTTGGCCTGGGGGGGGGTTGTGGGCAGACCCTAGGGTCGCCAAAGGTCGCCATGGTCGCCAAAGGTCGTGGGTGGGTCGATGTCAAAAAATGCGCTCCACGGCAAATTAGCGCAACATACACACAAAAGGTGTTGCACACACAAGGGATTTTTTTTTTTTAGGGCCTGGAACAGTTGCCTACGCCGCTACAATGCAAAAAAGACTGAGTAGGAAATACCCATAGCGACCTTTGGCGACCTTTGGCGACCGTGGGCAGACCCTAGGGTCTGCCACAACCCCCCCCCCCCCAGGCCAGATCCGGGAGCCCACCGATGGGTTAGGCAGAGGGGGGGGGGAGGGGGTCCGGGACCCCCCAGTGAACTTTCAAACGGTGAACTTCACCATAGGGGGGGAGGGGGTCAAAATGACCAAAGTCTACTGCCTGATCTCCTCAGCCGGTGTCCCACTGGCAAAATTTACCTAATAATGGACGAAAAAGGCTCAAATATTGTGTGAAATTGTTTCAAGTGACTCAAAATTGTAGCCCCTCTTGCAGAATTCGAAAGATAATTCAAAACAAACATCCGAAATTAAGATTTGTCACCCAACGGAGCAGGCATCGCCCGGTATTTTAGTCGTTTGTCGTTTAAACCTCGTTTTTTATTGCAGAGTTAAAAACATTTTGTATTTAGGTCGCTTTTTATTCACACGAGGGGGTCTGCAGCGACCACAGCAGGCCTTTTGTCGCTGCAGTATGGAAGGGCCACCCCGCGCCCCCGGTTTCGTCGCTCTGACCGAGTTGTCATACTCCCAGGAAGCCGCCCGCTGCCAAAAAACACGGGTCAACGCCAAAAAATATCCGATAAAAGACCTTCCTTGGGCGCCTCAACTGCCCTGCCAAAGGCTCCGTTTTTCCAAGTGCTCCGTTTTCCAAACCCAACACAAGAGAAAATTAACTTCCTTGTCGACCTATTGTATTATTAAATTTATTAAAGCGCAAATCAAAAACCGGGAAACAGGTTCATGTTGAAAAAACATGAGTTGATCGCGCAGCGTGATGAACGGATGGAAATGGTGGCTTGCCCCCTTGGTGTGGCACCTCCCGTGTGATTTTTTTGAAAACCCCAACCACGTCCCCGAATTGTCAGCCAACCCTCATTTTTGGCAGGTCACAGGAGCCAGGTCACCCCACCCCACCAGGATGGGGTCAACCGCAAGCCACCAACTCCACGCAGGCGGGGGTGGGAGGGGAGGAGAGGCCTCACATGCTTGAATCCGAATCTGAATCGGAATCTTCCTCAGACTTCGGCTCACGGTTGCGCAAGTTGCGGTAGAGGAAGGCCAACCTTGTGCAGCTTCTTCACGTTGAGCCGGTGCCAGGGCATCACCGTCATAAATTCTTCAAGACCCGGGGGGGGGCCGCTGGGCCAGGGCTGGCTAGAAATTTGGGGGCTAGCCCGCCCCCCCCCCCCCGGGGGGGGGTTGGACCCCAACTGGACCCAACCGGGGCCAGCTGGACTGAAATCGGAAAAATGACCTGCAGAACACAAAATTTTGGGCTGGACCCCCAAAAAGGGGCTGGCTAGCTAGGGCTGCAGCCGCCCCCCCCCCCGGGGGGTTCGCCAAAACCAAAAAACTGCGGTTCAGACAACATCAGCCACAATCATGCAAACAAGCATTTTTTCAGGTCCTGGTCAACCCTGGATGATGGCGATTCTTCCCATGCACGTGAGCACAGGTGCTGAACAACCTCTCCAAGTCACAGCTGGTCAAACTGCAGGGGGGGGGTCGGTCTTCCCAATCGTAATTCGGGGGGGGGGTCGGTCTATTCCCAACCGTAATTCTGGGGGGGGTTAAAATTTTTCGGTCAAAATCCCTGGTTTTTCTTTGAAAACTGATTCGAATGCTCATTCTTTGGGCATAAAAAAGGGCAATATGTCAAAGTCAGCAAATCCAAAAGTCAAACCAAGCAACAACCAAGCAACCAACCAGGAGGGTGGGGCAGCCAACCAACCCCGCCCTGGTCGCCGTACACTGTGCCAAACAGCAACCAAGGTCACAGAGTCGTTGATGAAACCCCAGAGCTCGGCCAGTCTGCCAATAACAGAACGTCCCGCTCCGGGAGGGGCATCGCAAATGGACCAACAGCCGCCAAGTAAGCAGCCACTGCCAAGTGTAAATCCTCTCGCATGGTGCTTCTGACAGACATTCTTCTTGGGGGGCAGAACGGGAAGACCCCCCCCACGTTTTTTCACTGGTTTCGGGAAAGCGGGGATTTTGGCCAAAATTTTTTTGAAGATTTTTTGAAAAATGAAACGAAAAATACATGATTTTTCACAAAAATTCAAAAGTTTCTGTCCAGGGTGGAAATAAATTCGGTCGGGGGAGGGGGGGCAAAAAAAGTCTGTGTGATGAACTTCAACGCCTTTCCACGTTGATCCGGGGTCAAGCTTTTCCCCTTCAGTCGAGGGTCCATCACGTGCCCAATATAAACACCGGACTCTCCATTGCAGCCACAGCACGATCTTGCACCAGTTTGTACGATGGACACGTTTTGGGTGTTCTTTGCAGCAGTTCAATCCACAGCTCAAGTGCCATTCCCACTGTGGTGCTGCTTTTCTGCATCTGCATGAGGGCAGAAGTGACAAGATGTAACATCGAACACAAATCCAACACTCCACGGGAGACCACTGCATTCTCCACGTTTCTTCTTGCCTCTTCACCAGGTCCCAGGTAGGTGGCGCAGGCTTGGGCCAGAAAAGGCCAATGGTGATTATAATATCTGAGATTTGCATAAATCGTCCCCCAGCGTGTCTCACACGGCAGGGGAGGCCTGGCCTTATCCAAGGACCGCAAATATGCAGTCAGACTGTGTGTGTTGGCAAAAGACTTCTGTCAATGCCACCTCGGCTCCCCTGGCGGGGGAGGGGGGCAAGCAAAACAAAACAGTAAGGGAGGAACCCCAAAAACCTCCACTTTTTAAAAACCAGCCAGTCTCTCCCCCCCCTTGGTTGGGGTGGCCAGCACCATAAAAACAAAACAAAAGCCTTGAGGCGAACAACTTTGAGGACATTCACCGCACGATCCAAAATGTCTTTCCTTCCCTGTCACGGAAAAGATCCCGACACACCAAGTGTAACAAGTGCCCCTGGCACCCATATTGGAAAACGGGCAAGGACAGGGCTCCAAAAAAAACTTAACCAATGAAACCCTGCGTAGGGGATCTTGCGGGACATAGAGAGGTTCTTGCCGTGACACCTCCATATTCTTCGCGTTGTCCCCAACAATTGCACATATAGTGCAATTTAATTCGGTCCGGGCCTGTTCCACGCCTTGCAGACTCCAAGTTGCCTGCTGGCCACCATTCGTCCCAATGAATCAACAGTTAGGAGGGGCCTGGACCACTCCATCACACGGCCAAACTCAAACTGGTCAAAAATGGCAAAAAAGCCTGATTTCAAGCAAAAACTTTCTGTTTTCACCCTCCTCCATCCCTAACCACAGGACCCTGACCCCCCCCCCCGAACTTGGCACCCAATGGGAGTCATTGTGGGAACCCCAAGATGGGAACATCATGGCCAGAGCCGAAACCTGATTTGCATCATGAGGGATGCCAGTAGTATCCAACACACAGAGAAGGTGTCGTCCAACAGCCATTCCCATGATTGGCCGATTGCCAGGGCCTGTCCACCCATCAACGGACAACGTTGATACGTCCCATTCAACGTCCCATTCAACTCCTCCTTCAAGGCAGCTCGTTGCTCTGCATAGATCTCGTCAAGCGAAACTCTCTTCCCAGCTTCTTCGAGCTCGGCAGCTGGAAACCAGGACCAGGTCACAGCTCTGCAAAGGAAAGCAGTTGGGCATGCTGTCACCTGGCCTGGGGCAACGACATTGAACAAGTGTTTCAATTGAGGGTCACCAATGGCATGGAAGGCCAGATTG
>CAAHFI011829440.1:0-15836 GCA_900893395.1 Euglena gracilis
TCTTTTTGTTGTCTTCCGGGAACTTTCCGACTATTTTGAAATCTCTTTTTTGTGACCATCTCTTTGAACCAAACCACCTTTGTGGTTTACCGTCTTTTGTGTTGTAGCGCTACTTTTTTTTGTAATTCCACCTCTTTATCCAATCGTTCGAACCTTTTATTGATTGCCTTTGTGTGTGTTCGTGTGTCTCTCGATCTGTTACCCGCTGCAGACGAGTACAAAAAATCAAAAGATCGAAAAAGAAAGCGACCCCGCAACCAGCGGGACCGATTCCCCACGAAACTTGGCGCCTTGAAAAAAACGGGGAACGAAGAAAACCCCTGAATTCCTCAAACGGAACCCTCCCGAATTCTCTTCTTGAAATACGCCATGAGGTCGATTTTCAAATTTGCTTCCTCGGCGTAAACAAAACATTCTCGGGCGTAACGATGGAAAAAATGCCCGATGGGTTATCCGACTCATCCCAACCATTCCATTTCACAAGAAATTACCATTGTCCATGTGGACCTTTTAAATGCGAAATAATTTTTTCCACAACATATTCTCCGGGGGTAGCTTCCACATCCTCGGTTTTGCTTTGGTAAAACTTCAATGGTAGGGGTTCTCCAACAAATTTGTCTTCCACGTGCAATTTGAATTGTGTGAAGTGCACGCTTTGCATTACACCAGGTTTCACCTCAATCTGGCATGAACCTTGACCCAAACGTCGTTTAACCTCACAAGGACCCAACCAACGGCTTTTCAAGTTTGCTTGCAAATTGGATGGACCCAAATACCAAACTTTCTGCCCGATGTCCAAAAGTGTTTTTTCAGACGTTTCAGAGTTCAAAGCCTCAAAACGTTGTAAATGAAGGGCGTTCAATTTTTCAGCAAATTTTGAATCCAACTCGGACATTCTTTTGAAAAAATCTGAAGCTTCCTCCGCTTCGCGGGGAATGGGAAGAGGAATACCGGCCAATGTTTTAAATTCCTTTCCTTGCACTTCCGCCCTACCGTTGGCTTGATGGTGATACGCTTGCGCCTTTGCGCTTCGTATCCCCATGAAACCGCACATCGTGACCCACCATGCCCCTGAAAATTGGGGGCCTTGGTGACTCGTGATGACCGTTGGCAAGCGAAATAAATCCAACCACCGATTAAACATTTCCTAAGCCACCGCCTTAACCGTACACCCTTTTCTCCTATGGGGTGTTACTATTGTCCAACCGCTTAGGTGATCTACACAACCGCCGTGCAATCAAATTCTTGCCCACCAAATTTTACACGGGGCATGTTAAAGAGGTCGAACGAAACGATTGACCCCAAAAATGGTGGTATGATGGTGGGACGCAAAGCCCCTTCAAAGAGAAACGTGGGGGGCTGTGTGCTTGACAAATTTCGTACATTTTTGAAACCGACAAAGTGATTTACTTTGCCCCCACCAAGGGTGAAAAATGAAAATCTTTTGCCATTTCCAACCACAGCCTTTCCCCACCCACATGTCCCACGTGGGCGGTATACTCCCGGACAAAACGTCCAGTTACACCGGCGGGTACACACAAAAGTCCTTGGAAAAATAGCCGGTTGTCCAAAATTTGCAAATTTTCTGCCCAATTTTCTGAATGCGGTTTGTGTAACTCCTCCCAAATATCCTTAAAATACGCACACCGTGCATACAAAGTGGACCAATCCCGGTGCATCACAGGTTCCTTGGACAAATTTTCGTCCTCCCCCCCCTTGGCTTTCAGGGCCATCAAGGGGAAAACGCTGCCGGGGAAAGTTTTCCGTCTCCCTCCCTTCCTCCACTTCATTGCCCATGACATCCACAGGGGAGACCATTTTTTCCAACACCGAAATCTGCCTTGAAAATCAAAATCAACAACTTCACCGTTTTTGTGCAAGCGAACAACCATGCAAGATCGTTCCATTTTTTTCTCATTCTCCAAAAATTCAGCCATTTTTCTTTCATCCTCCTCCGCCCCGTGCCATGAAACATCCGCAAAACTTTGTGATGCGGGGTAAGCCCACCTTGTCATACAATCTGCGGGTAGGTGTTGCTTACCGGGGACATACGCTACGTTTAGCAAAAATTTGCTAAGTTTTCGGTGCCACCGTGCCCTTCGGCTTGACGGTCCCGCCAGGTCCGCAAGAGTCTCGGTGACCCAAGACTCAAGGGCCTTGTTGTCCGTCAAAACCAGGACCGGTTGTAGGCCTATCCACCCTGCCCATTTTTGAAGGGCGGATACAACCGCGTATGCCTCCTTATCCCTAATGTCCCAAGTTTTTTCTTGGGAAGGGGTCAGTTTCCGTGACATAAATGCCACGGGAATAGTTTTCCCTTCCATGTCCTTTTCCTTACTTAATTCCAATAACCTACGGGAGGTTGTTCCAACACCGCACCAATGGACCCACCCGATGCACCCATCTTCAAAATAAAAGGTCGTTCCGGGTGGACAACTTGTAACGACAACCCCTTAACCAACGCCTTTTTTATTTCCTCAAAAGATTTCCTACTTTCATCGTCCCACTTAACCAGGACTTTGGAACCGGCCTTGGCCTCCGCACGACCAACCCGAAGTTTGTCTTGGAGGGGGGCTGCCAACTCAGAAAATTTTTGAATGTAGGAATAATAATGGTTGACAAAACCACAAAATGCACGAAGACCGGTATTTGTTTGGGGTAGCTCCCACTTTTCCACGGCCAACGATTTGCCGGGGGAAGGTTTCCCTAGGCCGTCTTTCAAAATATGGCCCAAAAACTCAACCTCCTTTTGGAAAAATGTGCACTTTGAAAATCTGGCTACCCATTGTTTTTCATGGAGCAAGTCCAAAATGGTGCGAATTTTAGAATCATGCCTTCTCAAAAGTTGTTCCGTTCACAAATTTTCTTGGGGGGTACGAATGAGAATATCGTCAATATAGCCATCGGCCATTTCTCGTGCGGGGGCACGTGTCGCTTCCAAATTCCTTTGACAATATTGCACACCGTTTTTCCAACCCATTACTACCACCTTCCATTGCACCGTTCCTTGGGGGGTGTAAGTGGCGGTAATTTTCCTTGAATCGGGGTGGAGGGGGATTTGATGAAAAGCATCCACCAAATCGATTGTTGAAAAAATTTGTTTTTTGCCTTGGCGAATCAAATGCTCCTCCACCCGTGGTAAAGGGTATGCATCATCCATGCATTGAGAATTCATGTAGCGGGCATCGACCACCCCCCTCCATTTTTTGTGTAAGGGGGCTGTGGGGGGTACAAGCCCTTTTTTCACGGGAAACGAGGGCATACCCCATGGACCCTCACAAGGCTCCACCTGAACTTGCCTTAACCATTCAGTGGTTACTGCTTTCATTGCAACCAAACTTTCACACATGAGTTGCATCGGTCTTTGCTTTTTTGGTTGAGCACCCGGTTTCAAAAAAATACGGGCCTCACAATGTGGTCCTCTCACGGGGGGGTTGGGCTTCACCTCATCTCCAAAAACCAAACCTTTGTAATGCTCAAAAATCTTTTGGCGTAACTCATCGACCAAAGGTTGAAACTCCTCCCACTCACTCGGCTCCGAGTGAGTGGAAATTATCACGATTTCGTTAGTTCCACCTTTAATCGATTCGCTTAACCGTTGACACACCTCCATTAAATACTCCTCACTTAGTTTCTCGTTTTTCTCTCCACCAAAACTTGGCACGTGAAACTGAAATTTTTCCACCTTCCACACTTGCCCAATTTAAATTTCAGGTCGTGAATCAAACAAGTCCGATTTTGTGCCTTGGGAAAAATCGGCAGGCTGAAAATTTTTGTCGAAAGGCCGTTGAACCCATTTTTTCTTCCCTTTCTTTGAACGGGGGGAAGAAGTTTGCACAGATACGTATTTGTTCACCTTTCGTGACATTTTTGGGGGAAATCTTTCACTTGTGAACCGGGGGGTGTCTATGATACCCGTTTTAAACCTCCCCTCAGGTTCCTCTTCAATCAAAAAATGAGCAACGTCAATTTCCTTCAAAGGCCAACTCCGTATGTACCACACTCCATCGTTGTCTGCAAAAAGTCCATTTTCATGGGGCAACACTCCCAATTATTTTTCCACATCCATGGAAACCCCAAAATCAGGTCAACTTGAATTTCTGCCTCGTGGAAAATTCCACAAATTGTCAGGGGGGTATTTTCCGTTGTCTCTTTTTTTTGAGCTAAAAGTTTCAATTTTAACTCCAACTCATGCTCCCCACCTGGTAGGGAATCGCCTTTCACGGTGACCAACCTCAAAGGTTCATTTGCGGGGACCATCAATTTTTCAAAAAGTCCCAACCTCACCAAATTTGTTTGGACACCCGTGCCAGCCAAAGCCTTCAAAATTTTGCGTGAACCATCGGGTGCCGTAACATGAACCGCCATCACCAATTGCGTTCGACCTGATTTTTTGACTAATTGACCCAATTCTGAAACTTTCACCGTTGTAAGTTGCTTAGGGTTCAAAACAATTTCTTTTTCATGCATGTACAAATCTGGTCGGTCATTGGTCGTTAGTGAGGAGGTACCCTGGGGGGTCAACACCGAACCCTCCCCCTTTAGAATATGCCTCTCCTCCAAACGTTTCCCTTGCACCAAATGTTTGACCAAATTTTCAGGGACTCGATTTTTTTGATTGAGAGTAACTCCATAATTGTTTCCACCCAAACGGTGAATGTGTCTTTTGGTACCGGAGATGGTGAAATCACACAAAAAACCCGGACACAAACGGTTTTGCAACCCCTCTACCGTTCCCCAAATACGGGTAGGCTTTTTGTAGCCCCAAGGGCTAAATTGGCAATAATCAACATCCAAAAAATTCAGCCCTTCCATAAGTTCAGGGTCCTTCAAAAGGCCGTTTCGGGGATTTGCAATGTACCATTGGGGGGATTGTAGAAAATTGATGATGGAAAGTGTCCTTTTTGAAAGAGAATCCGCATACTCAAATTCCTTTCACGTGTGGTGAGACTTTGGCTATATTTCGTACAAAGAACGGACGCGAAAATCAAGTCCACGTCCCCTTTTTGTGGGGCTTTGCACGGGGGTTCACATCTAGTGTCAAAACCTCAAACCCACATTTCTCAAGCGTTTTGGCCACAGATTTTGTTCCTGAAAATAACTTCAAAGCCTTTGGCTTCTTGGAAGATAAAAATTGTTTGACTTTTTGCATGGAAATGTTTGACGATAGCGCAAAATTTTTCTTCGACAAATTTTGCGTGGGGGGCACTTGGCCAGGAGTGCCGCCCCTTAGGCACTCCCGGCCCCCCTAACACGAGGGTGACCCACCCTTGGCCCCTTTTTCTTTTCCTCCTTTGCCACTACCATTTCCTTGGTCCTTGAAAGTTTGCCAACCTTTTCCTCCAAAATTGCCTTTGCCACGCCCCTTGCCGCGTCTTCCCCCCCTTGGGCTTGGGGCCCAGAATTTCGTGCGGGTGGTCCTTTATTTGCATCCGGCAACTTTACCAAACACTTAGCGGGAACATGCCCCACCTTACCACAACATTCGCACGGTGCTCTGATTACACTCTCGTTGCTTTTTGTTGTGTGGGTGGGGGTAAGGAGTGGTGCTTCTTCCACTTTTTGAATGGAAACGAGGGGATGCGAAATTTTTGATGTGTCCCCGCCCTCCTTTCGCGTTTGAGAATTTTGAGAAAAAATCTCATTTTCCGTTACGGTGGAAACTTCTGTCACCCTCATCCATTGGGGGGTTTGATTCCGTTCCGGGGGGGGGCGGAACCACGCCGCTTAAATTCAACGGCTTGCTCATTTTGCGTGAGCCATTTGTGCACCATTCCCATGATTTCCGTGGGGGTAGTTGAAGTTCTTTAGGGGAAACTTGCAATTTTTGCCCGTTTGACAAATTTCGTCCATTGAGTGAAAGAAGCAAGTTTTTGTCCCTTACCGACCCAAACGTCACCTCAAAATGCGTCCTCAAAAATGCCACGGAGACAAAATTCAACGTGGCTCCCTCCAACGCACCACCAAAATTCCTTGCACTTGGTGGTGATCCACCAAGTCAAATTTCTTACCTCCACCACGTTAAAAAAATCACTTCCCCGTTCTTGTTCCCCTCCAATTTTTTCGTTGTGAGATTTGGGAATTTCCCGTCTTAGAACCCGATACACGTCGGCGTCGGTCACATCTTTTGCAAAAATTCTCAACATGAGAAAATCTGTCTCAAAACGTTTCCAATCCTCCCTTGTCAGGTCGTTTTTGTACTTGAGGCGAATTTCTTCAAACTTTTGCCTTGCACAATTTCCTGCCCCACTGTAATTTTCTTTTTCCAACAAATCCCAAGCTTGTTGAAAATTTGTGATCATTCCCGTCCCCCTTCGGAGCCTCAAACAGTCTCCATCGGTTTCATTTATGGAGGAAATCAAAAAGTGAAAAGAGGTCTTGGTCGTCGGTTGGACCTCTAGAAAGTCCTTGCACATATTCTTTCCAACGAAAACAAAAATCAGGCCAATATTCGGCGTGGACAGAAAAAAATTTGAGTTTTGCCTCTTTTGCCACCATGGCACTCAAGGGTGATCCAACAAAAATTGAATTTTGCCCTTCAAAATTCGTGCCTCCTCAGTCCCCCATCTCCCCCCACCCCAATGGGTAAAATTTGCACCGGTGCAACAACGGTCGGATCTTTTTGGGTTGGTTCGATGGGAAAGCCCAAGACGTTGATGGTGGGGGGGGCATATGAAGGGGGTACCTCCTGTACGGGGGGTGCTTGAACACCGGGGGGACCCACTTGTGCGGGACCGTGGGAAACCGAATTCTGGTTGTGAGGGGTAAAAAAGGGTGTGGGTTGGGTCTCGGGAACGTGCAGAGTGTGGCTTTGCCAACAGGGGGTAGAGACCACCTTATGGTGCTCCTCCCCTTTGGGGAAGACCTCCACTCCGGCACTGTTACCCGAAAATACCGCTCCCCCTACCTCTGGGCCCAGGTTGCCCGAGTAAGGAGCGACGGGGGGGATGTTTTGAAAATTTTCGAAAACCAACCAATCACCTCTCGACAGGGGATTGAGAGGGTATCGGTCTCCGCCTGCTTGGGTGGTCGAAGTTCCCTCCTACCCAAAAAGCCAAAACCCAACCCATAGCTGGTGCTTGGGGTTGCCGTCGTTGTTGACCTTTCCGATCCTGTTGGGGCCTCCCGCACCGCCACCACAGCGGTGGGGGGAAAAGGGCCCCCGGACACCGCTGGAGCGCCGGTGCCGGGGTTGGGGGTCTCCCTCCCCATTGGTGGGGTGTTTGGATTTTGCCCCCATGGACCATCCAAATTCATGGCTTGGGAGGGGGGGGAGGCTTGTCCACAGGGGCCCCCCACTCCAAAACCTTGGGCGAAAACTCGTTCATTCACACCGAATCTTCTTCAACCCTGGACAAAATGGAACCAAAGGCCTTTTGACTTGTGTTTCCCAACCTCAAAACTTGTCGTTTCACTCCAAAAAGTTCTTGCCGTTTCTCATTTTCATTACGGGAAAACTGTTGTTGAACTTGTGCCAAAATCTGATCTTGGTGCTCAAGTGAGCTTTCCAAGTTTTGACTGCGGGGGGCAAAGTCTATTTTTTTTTCCGGTGATTCCACCCGCATGTTTTCGTCAATTTCCAACTCCATTGCGGCAATTTGTCCTATGACCACCTCCACTTGTTCATCCAAATTCTGAAACCTCCCATAAATTTGGTCAAAAAACTTTTCATAAAGTTATCTTTCATTCCTGACCAATTCCACATGTTGATTCAACATTCCTGAGACGCTTTCTTTTCTTCCCTCAAGAAAATTAAGTCTTTCTTCAATTGTTTCCCAATATCCGTCCCAAGGAACCGCTTCCCCCCCCCCTCCTCCTCCATTGGCTCGGGGGGGACTTGTGAATTTTCAGCCGGGGGGTTTCCATCCATGGGTGTCCCGCTTTCCAAAAATTTAGAATCATCATCCCCCCCGCCCATTTTTTGGGGGGGAATCGGTGAAAATTCAAGCCTTGGGGGGACTCCATACCGCTCCAACCCACGGGTTTGTGGATTTTCCATGAGAGCGGGAAAAGTTTGCCCTTCCAAAACTTGCATTGGGGCAGCCAAAATTTGAACTCCGTCAATCATGGGGGGAAATCACCACCACCCTCAAGGATCCTTGGTTGAGATTGCTGAAATATGTGTGCGTGCTGACAAGTCGCAACCTCCCCTCCACTTTGCAAATGCACTTCTTGCAATTTTTGTGGTGCTTACAGAAACTTTGGCGTTTCCCCTTGAAATTGGGGAAATTTTGCAAGAAAAAATCTTCTGGGCCTTCAAAACCCGTCATTGTCCCCTGAAAAACATGCCTTGCTTCTTCTTTTTGCAACTCCCCCCTCAAACTTTCAGTAAATCTGGAAAGGCGAGGTAATTCACTTTCCCCAGAACATTCGCCTCGTGTCATTTCTTGGGGTTTCTGCATTTTTTCTGGCACACCCGTCCCAAACCATAAGGAAATTCTTTTTTCCCACGTCATTGTGGATGAAGAAGATTCTCATTCTGTTTCAAATTCTCGGGGGTGTCTACTTCCTTTCGGGTTCTTTTCGGGTGGGTTTTCTTCCACGGGGGATGTTCAGACAGGCAGGCACGGGGGCACAGGGGGGGTTGGTGTGTTGTCGTGTGTGGTGTCCGCTTGGTGAGGTTCGGGGGCTTCGATACCGCGCGCTGTGGGGCCATTGCGGGGCCCCCCTCCACCAGCTGCTGCTGCCAATGTAAACAATGATCTTGAATCTTCAGATCTTTCTTCTTTTTGACATTCAAACTTCACCACTGCTTCTTCTCCATTTGGGAACGCTATCGCTGGCATGAGGGGGCCAATCGGCACCACCTCGGGGGGGGGAGGCTGATGGCACCACCCCTTTAACTTCTTGATCTTCTTGCTCTTCTTCTTCTTGACCAGGCCAAGCCTCCCCCAGGCCTTGGCCGGAGGATCCGGGAGGACCTCCATGAAAACCCTTTCTTTGGTTCGTAGTTTCTCGGATCCTTCGGCCTCGGCTGTTTTTGAGGGGGCCGCCGGCCTTCGAATTCAATGTATTCAAACTTTTGTTTTTTTGGCTCTTGAGCCTTTCCAAATCAACCTTCAAATTTATTTTTTGTCAAACTCAGGTTCTTCCAAGCACAAACAATTAATTTTTTTTCGTAGTCTTCAACAGTGCATTGTGTGGACAAAGAACCCTGTGTGTGAGACAGGGTTTGATATTGGGGGTTTCGATTTGGGGCTGTGCTTAACTAGGAATTTGCTCTGATCCTACCGACCGGAAAAAATCGGCCGACTGGTCCAGGAAATTACGCCACTTAAGGCCGGAAAGGCCAAAATTGGGGTTCAGGCTTCAAAGGCCCACCCACAGAACCTTTTCCGAACTTTTAATTCTACTGAAATCCAAAAATGGGAATTTCAGTGATTATTTTCCAAGCCCCAAGGCCAATTTAGGTCGTGGTCTCCATGAACATGTACCGTGGCCTGACAACCGGCACAGATGGTCGGTACATCCGCTAGCGGCAGGCCCAGCCACCACTTCAGACCCAGTCGGTAGTCCACCGGGTCGATGACAGTGTGTATCGCTTCATGGGGAGGCACTGCCATCCACCCGTGCCTAACGCCGTTGACTTGCTCCAGGAGCCGCGCTTGGCCGCATGGGACTGACCTGTCCACCAAAGCGTCCACGGCGGCCTTGGCGGACTCCTTTTGCACCATCGTTGGGAAGTGTCGTTTCCCGAGGCGCAAGCGAAGGCGGCGGGGTTTGCTAGGCGACTGCTTTCCGGGTGACGGTTTCCCAGTGTGGAACGTAGGTCGTGGGCGGCCTGCTGGCATGTGCGGTCGTCTGAGGCGGCAGCGTAGTCTGGGGATGCCACCTCCTTGTGGCCGTGCGTGTAGAACTAACATAGGGCTGCGGTGCGGGCGGCGCTTTGGTGGAATGCCGGGATTCGTAGGCCACAGCCGCCCACTGAGAACGGTAATGCTGCTTGTAGCCGCTGATCCGCGTTGAGGGCGTGCCCCAGGACATCTTCGAACGCGGTGAAGATGGTCTCACCGCAACGTGACACTTCGCTTTGCGCCTGGTACGAGTCCGAGGATCGCAGGAGGTGGCTTACGCGACAACCATCCAGGCAGTACCGGAGGAGGTGGTGGTCCAACTGGGGATCGGCGACGGAGGTGACGAGGTCAGCAGCTTGTTCGATCTTTTCAGTTGCCTCCGCCCAGGTGTCCGGACAGCCGTATGTTGATGGTGGGACGACCGGGGTGAGCGGGGGGCTGAAGTAGGGTGCAGAGCTCCCAAGGCCATTGAGGGGCGTGGCAGGAGGTGCAGGCGTCCTCAGGGGGGAAGCGGGTGTCCCACAGGCCGGCACGCCACAGGGTGAACATGCGTACCCCGAGGGTCAACTGGAACGGGGAGTGAGGGGCGGCGCCATCTGCGGACCAGGTCGAGCGAGGAGGCAGTTCCGTGGGGGTGATGAAGGGGACGTCGCGGTGCTGTTGTGGGGCGAGCAATCGGGGAGGTGTCTGGTGCCCCGTGTGCCTTCGGGAGACCGCTGGGGGGGCGTGTACTTCGAGGTAGAGCGCCCAATGGCGCCAGCGGGGTGCGGCAGGAGGGACGTGCCGCGGACCCGGTACAGGGCTGCCACCGTCTACTCTGCTGCACGTGTGGCCGCCTCCTTCAGACCGGCGAGGGCGGGGGACCAGTCGGGCGCCAGGACAATGGCGTGTATTCCGTGGCCAGGCCGTGTCGGAGGAGTCGTGGCAGTTCGCGACAGGGTGGATTCCTCCAGAGGGCCCTGGGTTGGTGCCACGCCTGACGGAAGGCGTCCGTCGTCTCGTCCCAGTTACCAGACAGTAGGATTCAGCAAAGCGCGGTAGGAAATCCCAGCGCGCCGTACATGCCACGTGGCAAAAGAATATTCTTCTACAGGTATCGTTATAATTATGTCAAGATACAATTCCGATGATCAGCTTTATTATTTAGAGTCTGACAGAGGTGTCTATGATTGTTGAATTGTTCTTATCGTTTTTTTGTATCAGGTGGGGACTTAACGTTCTTCGTCAGACGTGTTGCCAAAGGAAGAGCAGCAGTGTCAGTACTTCGAGTCCCAGAAAATCATGAAAATCATGATGGGGTGACGGGTTCCATCCGCAGGCCGGGGGCAATGAACGACACAATCCCTGGGACACGCCGTGGCGACAACCGCCGACGGTCCACCGCCTGTACCACGTTGTGCGCGGCACGCGTGTGCCCTTCACTCGCCTCTCCCCCCCTCTTCCGGACAAAAAAAAAGCCGACCACGCGCACACAAGGAGAGAAGCGGGGGACACCCCGTTACCGTGCACACCTCTCCTCCTCGATGTGTGGTGTGGCTTAACTATCTCCTCTCCCTTGTCTCGGTATATTAGGCGGCACCATAACATAAAGGCACACAATGATGAAGGAGAACCTCTATGACAGCAACGCCGACATCGACCCCAACAACGACGACTGACACAAGCACAAACAACAGCGATCGTGAGCCCCCTATCAACTCAATCAAAATTAGAACCAACCGGAAGTGGGGCTCGGAGAACGAAGAGGAACCAAAAGGAACCGCGCCAAACACACGCGGGCTGGCCGTTCCCGTAAGCAGGGTGATATCCGTAGGGTCCGCAATCAGGGCGTGTCTTTTTTTTTTGCTTTCGCGTATGGACTTTTACAACTTCACCATGGTCAACGACCCGCATTTTTTGGACCGAAGCGGACCTGGTGGAGGAGGTGGCGTCACCGGTTCGGCACCGCAGGCGCCCGCGGGTTGACGACGGGTCGTCGTCCACGTCCTCGTTGCCTCTGCCGGGCAACCCGGCACCGCAGGTGCCCCGCTACAACAGCATCCCTCACGACGTGTGGCGGTACGGGGTCGTGCCGTACTGCGATCTGTCCACGCTGCTGCGCCTCAACTGGAGCTGGGCGGACATCCGGCGCGCACTGAACGACCCGTCGTTCGTCCACTTTTGGCAGTCCAACGCGGACATCTTCCACCACCGCGGCCTGTGCGAGCGCGAGCTCTTTTACGTCTGCATTCTCCGGGCACTGCCCTTCGCGATGGACGTGACAGGCATTGCGGGTTCCTGCAGGGCGATGGCGGTGCTGCGGCAACTTCGGCCGCTACTGGGAGGCGGGGCACAGCTTTCGGCACTGCCTGGACCGGGACGTTGCATCCTGAACCCTGAGCAGGCGTGCTACGCCCACCACTTCGGCCCGGCGGTCCTGGACGGTCATTTCGACGACTGGTGCCGGCCCCCCGCATGCCGGACGTGACGGTGGAGTCCGCGGTCACGGACCGCGCCATCTGCGGGGACCCGTACTGGCGGGGGCCATCACGCCATTCCGGAGGACCCCGAGCCTGTGGAGGACGCTGATACCGACGAGGCGGACTTCCTGGGTGCGTCGGAGTACCACCCCTACGACTGCACATGTGCGGTGCATCGCGACCCCCGGCATCAACCCGTGCCCTCGGCGGGATTTCTGGGGGCCGAGCCGGACCTCGTGCGGCTCTACGCGGCGGAGTCCCGTTCGGTGAGGCGGAATCCCCAAAACCCCGCGGAGGACAACCCTCCGCGCGACGGTTACCACGCCGCGGAGTGGGCCCGTCGACGGCTGCACGAGACTCCCGTGGGGATGCAGACCTATCCCCTGTATCTATGCGTGAAGAAATCCTGGCTGACGGGCCGTGCGCCAGAGCAGGGTATGGATTACCTGGAACGCCTCTAACTGCCCACGTGGCAAAACCCTGCCGAGGTGCCCACGGCGGCCCACTGGGAGGAATTGCTGCTACACCGGGGGGCGGTGTACTTCGCCCCGCTGCGCTACGACAACGAGCGCGGTGACTTCGTCCCCTAGGCATTGTCCACCCTCGCCCTGATGCACAGCCTCCACAACGAGGCCTGGTACGCGGGCACGCACCGGTGCATGGAGGACCTGCTGGCCCTGGCCCGCACGGTCGCACACGAGGTGGAACAGGACATGGGGTTCCATCGGCTGACGCGGTGCTGGACACAGCTGGTGGACCGCGCCGTACTGGGGATGGCCACGTCGGGGCCCGTTACGGGTGGTGGTGCCCCACCACCCCCGATCGCCTACCACCGCGCCGCGCTGCGGGACCGGGTCCGCCGGGCGGTGGACTTCATCAACGACCTGCACGCGGCAACCTTCCATCGCCACGTCAACGCCGCGGTGGATACCACGCAGAACATCGGGAACCCCTTCGCGGCCGGGCTGAAGCCCATCGCTACCTGTCCTCTCTGGTGGCGCAGTCCGTGCGGATCTTCCCCTCGCAGCGCACCCAACCTGTGCTGGTGCAGGAGCTGCGCCAGGCCATGCGCGTGGCCGAGTACGTGGTGCGCTTCGCGGGTAACGGTGGCACCCATGGTGGACGCGGCCACCGACACCCGCCGGTACAAGTCCCTGCGGGTGCTGATGGGCCAGGCCACATCCCTCCTGTTGTTCGCCCCGATGTGGGTCCGCATTCCCCACTGGCGGCCGAGTCGTACCGGAACCTACACGCGCGGATGCGAAGCCCCCCGTCTGTATCTGCAGGCCAACCACCGCTTTCTGTTCTACCTGGATTTTGTCCATCGACACAGCACCTTCCACGACCGCACCCCCTTCCCGCCCCCGTCCCACCCCAGCGTCTACAACGCCCCCCTGAACACACCCCCCGTAAACGGTGGCGTTTGGCCGGACCAACCAGGCCGGCTGGCCAGACCAACCTAGCCAGCGAACATGCCTGCCCCCAGCTTTCCGTCCAGATGAAAGCCACTTTCGCTAGCCGCCAGGCTATCCAGACCAAACAATACGTACGCCGCACGAAGTCAGGAGGAGAAGGAGGGGACACCTCGGGCTCCGCACTTTGCCCTTTTGAGGCCATGCCTTGCTCGCCGGCGGTGTTTGGATTGTTTTGCTGCGTTGGGTTAGGTGTTCCTGCTTAGTGCCTTTTTTTTGCCGGAGTTGGCTGATTCATAATTTGCCCTTCGACACCCAGAAGAAAGGAACTTTAAACAACACACCAATTGAGAAAAGAAGAAGACAATCAATCCATTCAAATTATCCAGAAAGTCACGCTCGTGCAGAACTTCAAATCAAAAGTTGTTGAATTTTCGAAAGAATTCAATGAAAAATGCAACTTGAAAGAAGCACAGCGCTGGAGAACGTCAAGAGGCCGCAGCAGCAGCAGCTGGACAACCTGACGGCGCGGGTCAACTGTGGCGAACCGTGGCTGCCACTTCCCCAAAAGAAATTTCCCCCACAGAAATTTCCAGAACCCAAAACCCCCCAAAGTGATGGCCACGGACCCTGGCAGACAGTGGTCAGAAGACCCCGAAAGGGGCAGAAGAAACAACCAGCAGGCCACTACGGCCATTAAAGCCAGGGCCATTGGGGCCAACATTATGCCAGTTACACCAGAACCTTGTTAAAGCTGGGCCATGGCGGCCACAACAGCAAGCTGTGCCATGGCGGCCAAAACAGCAATGGTGATGGCGGCCGATGGAACAAAGGCCAGGGTGGCCAACAACACCAAGGCCAGGGTGGCCGACTCTACAAACAACTGCCCAGTGGCAGGGGCAGGACAGGTCCACAACACCCCCCCAACCATTTCTTCATCACACACCCCATCAGGGATAAGGGATGGGCCCCCAGTGGCCCCCCAAGATTTTCAATGGGCATGGCACCCAGGGAAGTCAATGGGGACTATCAAAAATTCAAGAGGGCCAGTGGGGCCAGAATTATCATCAATTTCAATATCATCAAACAACATCACCAATTTCAAGGCCACTGGGGCCATCAATTGTAAAGAAGGGGGAAAACTCCAGAAGCTAAAAGGTTGTCCCCCAGCAGGGGGTTTCAATATACGGTGGCAGCCCCAGGAGGATGCCCTCAAAGGGGCAGTGGAGGACAAGGCGGCAACCGCCCCTCAACATTCTTAGTCAATGCCCATGGTAGGGGCAAACCAAAACAAGGGGGAGACCCAAAAAGAGGCCCCTATGGTATGCCAATCGACAACACCAATGACAAAGTGAAGGATCAGAGAGCCTGTGAGCAGAGCATGCACACCCCCCCAGCCACCTTTAGAGAATGTTCAACCCCCAGGGGCACCAGGGGTGCAATGTCCAACACCCCCCACCCAGCACCCAAAATATCATCTAATTGGGAAACAAATTCCATGGAGGAAAAATGGGGAGACACCCCCCTCTACCAGAGACTTCAGAAAAGTCTAGAATGGTATTCAAAAAAATGCCACCCCGGCAACACGTCAATTGATCAAAAATGGAATTCAACCCCCCTGGGTGAAACCCCCAAAATTGTCCACCCACCCAAAACCCAGAGCCAATCTGGACCTGAACCAGGCAGAAAAAATCCTATTGGATTACGAAAAAAATTGGGTCAATAAAACGGTTTGGGATTCAGAAACCCAGCATTTAATCCCATGGTTTCTAATTTCGAAACCAGAACGGGAACAACCAAATGGACAATGGTCAGCGACTGCAGTGAATTAAATAAGCAGTTTCATGTAAAACCTTTCAAGCTGGATCATATCCAGCACATTTTTCCAGTTTTGGAAAAAGGCCACTGGGCAGCAAAAACAGACCTGAAGGACGCCCATTTCCACATTCCATTAAGTCCAGGCCTAAGGCCATTTTTAAGGCATCAGGTGGGGGGCAGACCTGGGAATTGCAGACAGGCTGCTTTGGGCTAAATGTAATACCCAAATTTTCATGTCAGTAATGAAAACATTCAAAAAATTGTGGAGAAAAAGGGGCATCCAGTTCTTTATTTACCTGGACCACATTTTGCTGGTGGCCCCCTCCCAAAACATTTTACAAACTCACCTGAAC
>CAAHFI011830646.1:0-11189 GCA_900893395.1 Euglena gracilis
TTGCAAAACACAGCAAAAAGTGGGCAAAAGCAACAAAAGTGGCCAAAAGAAAGTGATATATGCTCATTTTTTGTTAGCCTGCCCCCCACCTACGGCCGATTATTTTGCCGACCGCAGCCGACCGCAGCCGACCGCAGCCGACCGCAGCCGACCGCAGCCGACCGCGGGCTAAAATTTGGAATCTGTCATAGGTGCTTGGGCAGGACTGATTGATGTCAAAAACCGCCAACACACGTCATCTAACCTTCGGCAAGCAGCCGTTGGCATGTTTTGCAATGGTGACTGCAAAGAACGCTTTGCACACCATTGAACAATCCGCTCGTTTCATTTTGAATATTTGTTCGCGCATGGTATGGTGGGCAACATCAGTCGCAAAGAAGGAATGTGTTTTTCCTGTAATGTTTTGTATTTTTTTCTCACAGCGATTTTTTTTCACAAATTTCGCCAGCATGAATTCGTCATTTAGATAGTTTCTCAAGTGAATGACCTGTTTTCCTTGCTTTTCCCAGTTTCAGAACGTTGAAGATGTGCCCAAGGAAGCATACCAAATGGTCACCTATTGCTATGCATGGCCCTTTTTTTGAAGTACGAATAAGTACGAATAAGTACAAATGGGCTTTGGAGTCCCCAAGTACGAATCAGTGGGAAACCCTGGGTGTGACTGGTTGGAATATTGTCCTCTGGTTGTGGGTTCATGATCTATTCCATAGAAACTTTTCTGCACAGCTTCTCTGGCAAGAAGGGGGGTGATAAACCCCCAAATATGTATTGTCTTACGTTTGCCTGCTTTCTTAACAGTCTTCCGTTTTGTCTTGCCTGGAGGGTTGTTCTGGTGCTGACCCTCGACGTGATGCGGGAGCCAGTCATCAGCACCGCCGGGATATCGTACGAAAAGGAGGCTATTGAACGGTGTCTGCGGCACACTGCGGTGGATCCAGTCGCCTGGGACGATGTCGATCGATGGAGTTCATCCAAAGGCAACATTTCCTCCCTGCTTTGTCTCAGCACAGGCATTTTTTTATTTAATTTTCCAGGCTCAAGTTCCACCCCTGACGCTGTGCTTTTGCCGAGCAAGCGGCAGCAGCGTGAGGGAAATACCAGAAGGTCTCTTTGGGGGGGGGATTATTTTTTGTTCCTTCTGATGGGTCGCCCCTACCGAAGTTTGGAAGTGCTGAAAGGGCAATTTTTAGCTCAAGAAATATTGGTTTTTTATGTTTTTTTCCATATATTTTTACATATTTTTCACTTTGAAATGGATGAAGAATTGTGGCTCAGTTTTTTCTCCGCTTTGAAACCTCCTATTGAGGGTGTTTTCATCGCCCCAACAACACTCGCCTGCCATGCACAGTTGCGGATTTGCGCCCAAACCGGAATTTGAGAGATGCCATTGCTCGCTGGCGGCAATAAATCTAGTTTTGCCGCATTTCAAAACATTTCCCTTTTTTTTGTTCCGTGTTCTGATGTACCCATCAGTGCTGGACATCTGAAATGATTTGCCGCGCATTTTGAGATGCATGGTGGTCAAGTTTCAACAATGGGGGTTCATTCAAAAAGGGTTGTGGTGGCGACAGCCCATATATATGTCTATGAATGGCACATGGAGAGCACAAAGCAGCAACAAAGCAATTGTTGGCAAGTGGGGGGTTCCAACTCCCATTTTTTCTCTCCAGTGCAAGCATGTGGAAGGCGGGGATTCCAAGAAAATACCCTCGAAGAAATTGTCATGTTCGAGAACATATCGGGATCCCGCCCAAGAAATTGTTAGGAAATCTGTAAGGAGACATTCTGGGGGGCAGGCTTTGGACTTGGACAAAGCCGAATTATTGTCTACCATTTATTTACCATACATTAATTTTTTTGCTGACCTGTCTTGCAATATATATCTGCCAGGTTTCTTGTTCCACCCCGGGAAAAGTGGAGGGGTTGTGCGCTGTTGGACACTGGCGTGCTACATACTTGTTTTCGGGACTGGTGGGTTTGTGGGCATTCCTGCCAACTCATCAACAGCATCCAAAACAGTCATTTGAGGCACTTGGGTGCCGTCAGTGGCTGCCAGTAACGTTGGCCCATCCCCCTTGGGGTGCCAGAGCACAGCCGGGTATAATGCTGGCGTCCGCCCAGGGTGGTCCATATGAGATGGGAGTTTATTTTAATAAATTTATTTGTTTATTTTTTTTTCCGGTGAAGGACCCCCCTCAGGCCCAACAATGGACCGGCCAATGGCCGGTCTGCGGTCTAACGGGGTCGAAAGCGCATTTTATTGACGTTTTGGTGGGATTGGCGATGGTCCAACGGTCTTCGAAATTCTTTCCCCCCCCCAAGTTGACCCATTTTTGTTTTGCCAGAATAGGGCCGTTTTTCCGCCCGTTTCAATTTCACTCCTGAGACCGCCCTGCGCCAGCCTCGCTGCCAGGTTGTCCATTCCCTTCACATGGCTTTTGTTATGCAGCGTACCAAAACAGGAGCTTTGCTCGGACATTGTGGATGCCAACCCCCTGAGGATATTGTTGTGCCCGAGCAAGTGTCAGATTTTCCTCTGTTAGTTGTTAGAGGGTTCTCAAGGTGAGGGTCCATTGGAAGGCTCTTCAGCAGCAACCCTAGCAGAGAGGTTTGGGGTGTCACATTTTACTTCAGTTTGTACACCTTGCTCTTGACTCTGTGCTTTCAAACAACCACAAATTTTCTCATTCCGAAATCATCACCAAAAATATGTCAAATTTCAACAAGGTTGGTTACCTGGAGGAGCCCCAAGTGACAAAAAAAAGTCAGGATTCCAATTTTTCTAAGGCCAACTCACCCTGAAAAATGGATTTTTTGTCGCAATTTTATCCAGTGTAAATGGACCTGCCTCCTACACCGTCTCCTCCGGCACATGGTGTTATGGTGCCGTTTCTGGTCCATTGGCTGGTCCCACAAAACATGGAGACAGAGGATCTCCTGAAGTTGGGTGCGCAGCTACCCGATAACAGTACACGTCCACCGGCACCAATTTTAGGATCTTAAGGGCCCTGCCTCTGCCTTGCGGCCTCGGCTCCGCTGTTGCAGCCACATCAGCTGCTGATGCTTCAGCATCCACCAGACCGGCATCCACCTCCCCGGTGCAACAACACCCAGCTTTAGCGGCCACGTTATACCCTGCAACTGGGGCGTGAGACTGGGGGGACGACCTGGTGCCAGTGCATGGCAACCGGCAGCCGGAGAAAGGTAGCCCTGAAGCACCCATTACTTTGGGTGCAAGGAATTGTTGTTTGATTGCATGAAAGCGGTGGGAATCACTCCCCTCAAATTATACACAAAACCTGGTGTGTTTTACGTTTTTCAAAGGAAAAGTGGTGGAGAATAACCAGAAAACGGACTCCGGTCCGACACATGCCGGGTATTTCAAGTGCCAGTTTTTGTCTTCTTGTAACACATTACTGTTGCAGAAAAAAGTGTTGCAACAGTCACAGGTCCTTGGACGTCATCAATTCATTACGTTTATCTGCCAAACGGATGAGGCCAAAACAACTGGCCTTATGGGCCGGGGAACAGCAGTATAACTTTACATATGTAAGGCAGGCAAATTTTGGCCCGTCAGATGTCGCGTTCCAGTGAACAATACACATTTCCTCTCACCACAAGTTTTATCACCACGTATTCGTTGTGCGAATCAATGGTTGGCGTGAGGAATTGCGTTTGCCAGCCATCATGGAAGAGGAGATGGTATCGCACAATTGACATGTGTTGGTGCGCGCATTTGCGCGCACCAACAAAATGTGTTTGTGTGCGATAAGGCTCCTACAAACACATTATTTTGAAGTGATTTATTAAATGTTGGTGCGCGCATTTGCACAAATGCACAAACAAATGTTATTGTGTTTATTTGCGCAAATGCGCGCACCAACACGTCTATCACATTCAAAAACCTCGTAGAATCATGGTCCTCATCGGTGTGCTTTAACAGAGACATGTTGTTTGTTGCCTCCCATTGTACAAAACCATCCACATACCAGTTTCCCCAAGATGTTGGTTTGTGCATTTGCGCAAATCAACAAATTGTGTTTGTGCACGCATTTGCGCCCACAAACGTGTATTTTTTTCTTTCAATGTTGTGTGTTTATTTACGCAAATGTGCCCATAAGCAAAATTGTTTTTATTTGCGCAAATGTGCCCACCAGCACACATCAGTTCCGTGATGGCTGGCTGACGTAGTCTGCAGTATGTGATGTAAGAAGGCTCTGTGTGTTCTTACGGGTGGCTGCAAAACCAAAGCCAGTTCCGTCACCACGTCAGCACCAGTTCCAAGTGTCGTAACAGTCGGTGTGTGTCCCATCTGTTTGATGTACAAGAGCACCAATCACACCCTCCACCCTCTTGAGCAACATGCGTACCAAACCACCTGGAGTCACATCCCCTCAACAATGGGGTGCAATAGTTCATAAGCTGTCTTCCGTGTGTCAGGGTACAGGGTCCCAGAAATTTCGTAAAATTTGCGCATTTGCGCAAATGCGCACATTTCAACAAAAAAACCCTTAAGTGTGAATCCGGCCGCCTAAGTGGAAAACTTGCGTCAGAGCTGCCCCTCTCTTCCCGGTTGTGTCTTTTCAGGCTTCCTGTTTTGTGGTGCTGCGGAGAGCAGTATGGCGGTTTCCGGGTCAAATAAATCTAAAAAAAATCAAAGAAAAGGGGTATGGAAGGTATGGGGGGGGGGTCGCTGAGCTCTTATCCTTTTATGTAATTACCGTAAATTGCAGGGGTACAATTTGTAAATCATTAAATTATGCGAAGTTTGCAATGCTAGTATCTTCGGCAGTCCATTACGTGCAAGTCCCATTAAGAGCTCAGCATTATTCAAAACCTGGTCCGGCCCCACCCCCCCTGGGGGGGCTGAATGAGTACCCCGAAGGGGTGATTTTCCTCTGTTTCCGCGCGAGGCGCCAAATTCTTTGGACCCCAAAATTGACCCCAAAAGTGCGTTCCATTTGCCCCCCCCCCGAGGGGACCCTAAGGTGGGTAGGTGGGTGGGTGGGTATTTAATTGTCTGGGTAGATGGTTCAGCATGGCCACAGGAGACAGTTGCGCAGCCCCATGCCTCTATGACCAAAATACATGGGCGCAAAACAAATACATGGGACCAAAATACTTATTCGGCGCATCTCGCACTTAAGCTTTTTGGTCGATTTGCGCATTTTCGCAAACCGGCCAAAAACAACTTTGAGCGCCGGTGTTGCAAGGGGTGAGAGCAAGAGGCAGCAGGATTGGGCAAAATATGAACGGATTATCATTTTTGGCCCCGGCTCTCGCGGGAATTATGTGTTTTGTTGTTGTTGTTTTTTTTTTGAGGTCGGAATGGCATGAAAACCCCCGTCCCCCCAAAAAAATGGAAAAAAAACACCGACAAAAGCATCAAACCCCCAGTACCGCCACCCCCCCCCCATTCCCTGTGTGACAACTGCCAGCGCCAGGTGGTGCTCTGGAGGTGGGGTGGCAGGTCCATCCCTTTGCTTGCTTTTTGAAGTATTGCGGCACATTGTGGAGGTTTTGGAAGTTTTGTGGAGGTTTTTGACGAAAAGAGTGGCAGTGCACATGCCACACAAACAATGGACTGTTTGAGAATTCTTTCACTGGGGGTTGCTGAGGGGAGATACAGAAGACAGGAAGACTGCCACAGTTACTGGTTGAGTTCAGTGGCAAGTTGCCCATGAATGCCCCACTGCTGTTTAAGGCTCCGTGGCACCCACACAACAGCATAGATGATGTCGGTTTGTGCAAATGCGCACATGACTGATGTGCATATTTGCGCACATCGACCATTTTAAATCCAACCAAGAGCCTCCCATGGCAGTGTGTTTGGAGTTGGAAAATGAATGTGAGGACATTGCGATATTGCCTCCCTTGTACTGCGGTGGTGCTGGACCCCCTCCATTGAATGCTGCTGGTATGTTTGGGTGGTTGGTGTGAGCAAATGTGACATATGAACCATTAAAATGGTTGATGTTTTTTTTTACAATTGTGGGCACCAACCAAAATTCTTTTTTATTTTGAAGCCTTGGCAACAGGGACTTCTGAGACAAGAGAAGGATCGAAACAGGAGGAGAGCAGATTGTGGAGGTGTTGTGCTCAAAGTGCTGGGGTTGTAAGGTATGTCTGAGAAGAAGAAATTGAAAGGGTGTCAGTGTATTGCATTACATGGCCCCATGAAGACAGGGATTTCCCAGTCAGCAGACACATCCATTTTCAGCCAATGAATTGTGCCTTATTTTCGGACTAAAACACTAGGTGCGAATACTAAGTCTTTCAGGACAAAACCTGAAAACGTTGCTTATTTTGGCGTTTCAGGGGCTAAGAAATGGTTTTTCAAAGCTTCAATTGCCGATGCCCAAATTCGGGCCCGCAGGCTGGTCATTCTTCTGTGTTCTTCAGATTATCTCGCCCAAACACCTGTCACATTGGGTGCAAGGAAGTGGTGAACTTTTACCACTGGATTGGTGGCATGAAAGTGGTGGGACTCACTCCCCTCAAATTATGCACAAAAATTTGCTTTCTTGATCTTTCTTTCTGAAGTTTTGCGGCACGTTGTGGAGGTTTTTGAAGTGGTCACGAAAGGAGTGGAAGTGCACATGCCACATAAACAATGGACAAAAAGAAAACTCTGCTATTGGGGATTGATGAGGGGGACATAACACAGGAGGACTGCCACCAGTTTCCTGTTGAATTCGGTGGCAAGTTGCCCATCAATGCCTCATTGATTTATAAGGCTCTGTGGCACCCACACAACAGCGTAAATGATGTCGGTGTGCGCAAATGCGCATATGGACGATGTGTGACAACATTGTGATATTACCTCCTTTGTATTCCTGTGGTATTAGACCCCTCTGTTGCTTGCTGCTGGTGTGTTTGGGTGATTGGTGTGTGCAAATGCGCACACCAACCACTAAAATGGCAGCTCTTCACAACTGTTGGCACCAACCAAAATTCTTTTTTATTTTGAAGCCTTGGCAACAGGGACTTCTGGGACAAGAGAAATATCGAAACACGAGGAGAGTAGATTGTGGAGGTGTTGTGCTCAAAGCGCTGGTGTTGTAAGGTATGTCTGAGAAGGTGAAATGAAGCGTGTCAGTGTATTGCATCACATGGCCCCATGAAGACAGGGATTTCCCAGTCAGCAGACACATATATTTTCAGCCAATGCATTGTGCCTCATTTTCGGACTGAAATACTGGGGGTGAAGGGCACCTCTAAACTCAGTTTTTCAGTGTAAAACCTGAGAATGTTGTTTATTTTGATGTTTCAGGGGCTAAGAAATGGTTTTTCAGAGCTTCAATTGCCGATGCCAAAATTCGGGCCCGCAGGCTGGTCTTTTAGTTGTGTTTAAATTCTACAGAATACCTCGCATTTAAGGATTTCAAAACAGCAGTGGTGCCACACCCTCTAAGTGGTGTGTGTGTAAAGTTGTACAAGAGGTCCGTGTGTGCAGATGCGCAAACCGACCAAAAAGTCTGTTTTCGTATTTGCACAAACCAACCACTTGTGCAGTTTTACAAACCCATCAATTTCGGCTGGCACACATGGACTTTTTACAGTTGCACAAATGGTTGATGTGCACATTTGCGCACACCGTCCATTTACACCTTTGCCCCTGACCTCCAAATTTCTCCCACAGCCAATTTTCAGGGTATCGCTTCAGGCTTGGGCACACCTCACCAAATCGTTCAGTCAACATCCTAAGTTATTAAGACAGCCATTGCGGGGTTCAAAACACACCTGCTGGGTGTTGTGTATACCATATGCTGCAGTGAAAACTGCTCTTAGGCACCCCAAAGTCCCTGCTTTCATCTCCGTGTCCTGGGGCACCCCATCACATCCTGCCTACATTTTTGGGTTTTTGGGGTCATATCTTGTCGTTTTCGTAAAAAAAAAATGTCGATGTGCGCATTTGTGCATATCGACAAAGAAAAAAAGCTTAAATGCGAGATGCGCCACCTAAGTTTTGTCTCTGGTCCCTCTGCAGTTGCCTGGGTTTTCATATTTTCACCCTATTAAAAGGCAGCTTTGCAGAGGAGTGAATGTTTTCCGAGTTTTTTTTTTGTCATTTCAGCTTCCATCATGGCCGACAGTGCAAGTGCCATTCATGTTGATTTTCAAAGTTTCAGTGCTCGCCGTTGTCTTCCAGGAGGGCTTCTTTGTGCATCATTGACAGGTACACCGGCATTGTCACATGTTTACGGATTTTAGGCAACAAAACTCTGTTATATTCCTTCCTTTTCTCAGGGGTTTTATGCAAGTTGCATTTTTTTGCTTTTTTTTTGCATTTTTTTGCATTTTTTTGACTTGCATAATTTGAAGGGCCAAGTTGCATATTCCCCCCCTGTTAAAAAAAATCGAAAAGGTTGAAAAAAATCGGAAAAAAATTGCAATTAACCATGTTTTTGGCCTCCCAGACCCGCAAAAACTTTTTTTTTGAACCGACAATGAGCTTTTTTTTTTGCCCCCCCAGCACCCCGTTTTTGGCCCGAAACCCATGGATTTTGGGTCATTTCTTGGTCAAAACGTCGAAAAAAAAATCGGGAAAAACAATGTTTTTTCCCCCCCGAAACCATGTCTTGTGCCTCCCAGACCCGGAAAAAAAACTGTTTTCGAGCCGAAAATGAGCGTTTTTTTCGACCCCACAGCACAAGCCCCCCCCCCCCCCGGGTTGTTCAGAAGAAGAACCCTGGCACCCAAGATGAGCTTGTGCTTGCCTTTGCCACCCCCCTCCTCCACCTCTTGTCCATGCAGGTTTCTGGTGCAATGCTTTCCTCCAAACTAATCCTGTATTCCTTCATCCTGCTGTCGCTGCCCGCCTTCACATCCAACTCTTGGCACCCGCTGCGGAATGTCCCTGGCAGTGCCCTGAGCTGTGAACTCCCGTGACAGATGGCCGGCCCTCCGCTTTTGAGTGTGTTGGAAACCATGGCGTTTCTCTCAGACCTCTCTCGGTAGACCTTCTCTCTGTCGTTCAAGGAGATCTCAAGGAGATCGCTGATGGCCCCTGCCGAAGCAAGGGTGCCAATTTGGACAATAATTGGTGGGCAAGGTGGGGAATCGTGATTTGATTGAAGTTCTGGTCCGTCTTTGCCATCACACTGACAGTTGGATATCGGCGAAGTCATGGCAGCATTTTTTTCCGAGTGGAGTTCGCAGATGGCGCCATCGTGCGGATGGGGCACAAATCTGGTCCTCTTTTTTCCTCCCTGTGTGTTCACCCTGCAGTCAGGCATCATTTTTGGAGGCTGAGAATTTTCACATTTTTTTACGGTTTTAAGACATTTTTGAAGGTTTTTACAGGCTCTTTTGAGGCGTTTTAATATTTTTTAGTCTTCTATTTCCCAGCCCAGTCCAAGGGCATCCGGCTTCAAATGGGGCCCATCGAATGAAAAAAATGCCGCTTCTATTCTGGGGGGGGGGGTAGTTCATTCCACCTCCTGAATTTCTGAACGGAGACCAGCGTGGGAGCTCCTCGGGGCTTGCTCGCCTGAGTCGGAAGAGCCCATGCTTGTGCTCGATCACCGAACGTTCCCCTTTGGGCGAAAAGCCTGTCTTCCCTCATTTCCTGAACATTGCCCTTGTGAGACCCCCCCTCCCCCCCTCAACGAGTTCCATTTATTTCCAGCCACCCTTTGGGCGGCTGGATAGCAACGGGCAACAATGCGCCCAAATAAAATGGGTCAAAAATGGGCGAGAATTGGTCAGAACAGGGCATATTTAGGGTTAAAAAAATGATTTTCCGCATAATCAGCAGTTTTTTGACATTTTTGCAGTTTCGATTTTTTTGGTACCTGGTTCAACCCTGGGTCGGGCCCAGTTCGAGCCCCGGGACCCCTGGCTGGGGGAGGGAGGGTGGGGTCGGCCAGCAGCCTTTCAGCAAGCTCAAATCTTCAAGCCTCTGAGCTGGACCCCGGGCGGGAGGGATCGTCAGAAAACGCCCTTATTCAGGTATTCTGACTGGTCAGAATACCGGGGGGGGGGGTTGTCCCTAAATGCAGCATCAGACCGGGAAAAAAAAAGAGATTGGTGATGCCCGAATGTGTGTGTTTCTCTGACAATTTCTTGCAGTTCCAATTGTTGTAATTGATTAGACCCAATTCCAGCTGGATAAACCACGTTGGTCATTCAGTGGCTTTTTCTAAGCTGAATTTTCTATCTCCCAGTTGGATCCCTACCCCCAGCTGTCATTAAAAAGATTTTGACCCGAGCATACCCCCAGCGGTCATTAAGAGAGGTTTTGACCCCTAGATCTGGATTCTGGATTCTGGATTCCCCCATTTTTTTCTAAGAGATATTTTTTCATCTGAATGGGGTGCGTGTCTGAGGTGTCACCATTCCAGTACGTTTGACAAAGTGATTAACATTGCTTTCCTTTTGCTTTTCTGCAACTAGTCAGTTTGTCCAAGGAAAATTCAAATTCGGTTTAAGATATTCCTGCTGTCGAACTTAGTTTGTCAAGCCAGGTGCCTTTCCTTTGGCCATGGCGCAAATTACCTGGAAATTATCGGCATGCATTTTGTGAAACAAACAAGTGCCACTGGTCAGGATGAGGAGGAGGCATGTTAGGGTTTTTGGTTTTTCTGTGTGTTGTGTGCAAGCACAAGCACGAAGCTCTTGCGGCGATTGGCATCCCAGTTGGAACCAGTGACAGACAAGGTTGCCGTTCACGTATATCATCTGATGTATGGCATTTTTCTTCACCCACTTCGCAATTCCGGCTGGGGAGAGGCTTCCAACTGAAGTTCAGTTATTGTTTCCGGGAGTCATTGACTGGCAAGTCCTTGTCCTAGCTCTTCAGGAAAAGGTGGTCTCCCCCCCCCCCGGGTTGGGGCAAAGATGATGGGAAACATAAACTATTCAATTCACAGGTCTTCTGCAAAGTTATCTCTGTCATTTTCACACCGGTCAGCTGCTTTGAATTTTGTTCAATTCCATCCACACAAAAAGAGCAATGAAATGGACATTTCTCATTCAATTCGCAGATCACGGATGACAGCTGCAAACATTACAACATGTCTGTTTTTGACATCGGGACAAAATGAGTTCACAACGTTCGCTTTGTGGGGGAAACTGGCCACAAACTGCTTGAAGATGTCATTTTTTGAAAATAGTTTGCTAATGTATTCATGCCAAAAAACCAGTCTTTTTTTTCTAACCCCCCCAATCAGAAGCCCCCCCCCCAA
>CAAHFI011832997.1:0-12416 GCA_900893395.1 Euglena gracilis
AAATTTTCTGGCTGAGAAAGCGGAATTGTATTTTTTAAGATTTTTGAATTTGCTGGGAATCCCCGACCCTCACGGCTGTGTTGCCCGGGGGAGGGGGGGGCAGATCGGTTGGTTATCACGAATATTTGTGATTCGGTTTGGCAGCCTGTACAGTCCGCAGTTGTGGGATGTTGTGTGGCTGATTTTGGGTTTGGAGGTTGGAATTCCTGGTTGGATTTGTTTGGAGGTTGGATTTTTTGCAGGCCCTGCTTTTGTGGAGGATTCATCATTGTTGGAAAAATCCTGGTATTTTTTTTTTTCCAAGGAGAAACCCAAGTTCAGATTTTGCAGATTTCGGTTTGGATTTTGAGAACTGTGATTTTCATGGAACATTCGAACTCGGGGGGAGCGGTGGACCCTACTCAGTTCAGGCCCAGGTGTGTGGGCCATTTTCTGACAACCACGTGTTGCGGCGGAGGGCCAAAGGGATGCCCTTTCCCGGAAGAAAGACTTCCAGACACATTGTCGGTTGGTTTTTCCTTTGGAGCAAACAATACGTGATCCCACACCACACACCCCACCGCACCCGCACATTGTACACTACTCCCCTGTTTATTCACTTACCCTCACCCCATTACGCTCACTGTCCTGTCCATTAACCCAACCTTCACTGCCTTTGTTCTCGCTCTCTCCTCCGTCGTCCATTTTTTTCACACTGGACAGGAATGCTTCGCTCTTCCTTTTTTTTACCCAAACAAAGAATTACGCCGGGCACTCTGAGCCAAGTCCCTGATTCAAAAGAATTTCATTACTTCACGAAAAAAAGGAACAAATGTTCAGTTGTTATTGTTTGGATTCTTTCCTTCCTCACCAGAGAAAATATTTTTGAACACTGCCAAAGGGACATTTTAATTAAGGCAGTGTGAGGGACAGGCCTGGGGGGAAGTGTGCCCGAAGATTTTTTTTTTGATTCTTTTATGGGTTACATGTTCCTTTTGCATACACAAGTTCGGACTCAACAAAATACAAGAATTCCCCCACATTTTTTGTGGGACGTTTCTTTGTCCATTCCACCGGTGGTGGGGGGGGCTGGCCCCGTTATCACCTGATTTTTCAGGTGCCCCTGAAAGCACTATCAAGTTGCTGGGGGGAGGGGGTCACTACAGCCCTTCAAAAAGATATAAAAAATGCCGCCCAACCTAAAAAAAAGAATTTCCCCCGTTCGGGGGGGGCAACAATTGGTCCGACCAACGTCGCAAGGGAGGGAGTGTCGGCTGTCGGCCCGCCGACAGCCGTTTCCCAACATTCTCCCCGCGATAGGTCTCACCCAGTGGGTAGGAAGCTCCAGAAGTCAATTGGAAGGTGAGCAAAATGTTGCAAGTCTGGAAATACAAAAGAAAAGAATGAAGGAGCAAGGCATTCCATTCCAAAATCATTCTCCGTACGTTAATCTCACCCACTGCAAGCACAGGTGTGTCTGACCAAGGTGTGCAGGTTCCTTGTGTGTGCTTTGCCTTTTGAATCAAGTCCATGCTAAAAAGGTTCTTCTCTGTGGTTTTCTTTCGATTCAAGGACAGAAAAAGCTATTTTCAGTTCAAAGTTTTTGGATCCTACGCCGGTATGCCAACCCAGCAACTTACAGGGGACAAAAAGCCGGGCCTCCGTCCCTGAGCCCTCCGGAGGCTCTTTTTATTCAAAAAACCCTGGGGCTGGTTGGTGACCGTAGGTGGGGGAAGAGGAAGAAGGAGGCCCAGTCGGTCGGGCACTCCATTTCCGAGGCATTTCAATTCATTCCGGTACACCTTTACACTTTCGTCGTCTTTTTTCCTCCGAAACCCCCCACCGACACCAGGCACGATCCTAACTCTGTGGGAAACCTGCAGATTCTGGATCTGTCATAAACTCACGGCGGTGTAATGAGCACAGCCTGACGATCTTGGCAGATCCTGAAAGAAGTCGTAATACGACCCAAGATCTGTCTTTTCTGCACAGGTGGTATTCTACTTGTTTAGTTCTTCACATTATTGCCTGATTCAAGTAAGAGGTAAACCTTCTGAAACAACTGAACAGGACTGTGAAGGAAAATCCTTTCACAGCCACTTGCTTTGTGCTTTGCCTTAGCATAGGGGAATTGCTACAAATGGTTTTGTTACTCCAAACATCTTTCCATCACCCAAGTAGGTGCGCACCAGGAGAAAACAAAAAGGCTCTTCTGGGGCAAAGGAGGTCAAAGGGAAGTCCTTGGATGTTCATTTCTGAGCAGATTTAGGCAAGGATCCCACACAGACAGTTCCCACAGAGATACAGAGAAACTCTCTGGTTGACTGGTGGTGAGGATCGTACTAAGCCGTGAAACACGGTGTAAGTACTGTTACTGGCCTACAACCAACCCTTAAGCACTGATACAGAACTCATGAAGCTCTGTTCGGCATTCGCCGACACTACCTTCCTGTCCATGCTTCACTGCTTATCTTTGTGAAGTTTCGTTTTTTGCCTTTGTTCCCATCTCAAAAGACGCCAAGAACAACCCCCAACCCTCAATTTGATTATGACTTGTTGACGAGTTTATTGACCAATCTTGAGGAAGGTCGCAGGGATTGGAACGGTTCAATGGAGATTTGTTCCAGTTCCCGACCTCCCTAAGCAGCAACCACACCAAGACACATTGAGCCATTTGCCTTTGTCACAAGGTGAAATCCCTTTGTTGTTGCAAGGGGGAGATGAGCCTTCTTTATCATCATTTTTATTGGTTGTCGGGATGTAGGTGGCAAAAACCCTTCGTTAATCCCGATTCACCCATCTTTGATGCGGCTGGCGATGAACCGCTTCCTCAATCACACTTGGTTCCCCACGTTACCAATGATCAAAGCGAGAAAGTGACGGTAAGTGCCCTTTGCTCTGTTCACACCCAAAAGATCCCCTGTGGAAGCACCGGTGGGCGTTTTGGAGTGCAACTCAGTGGAAACACCGTGATTTTTCCAACATCCCTGCCGTCAATTACCACCTCCCACACCATATCGCGCATTGTCGGGATTAACCGCGAAAACTGTAGTTTTCCATGCATTGCCATGGAATCCAGATATGTTTCTGGTGGTGCCGGAAATCTGTGGTGCCGTTTCCGCTGTGGAGGATTATATTGATGATTTGAGGGACGAACTCGCCCCCCGTGATGTTTACCGAATTCTGGGCCAACTTCCGGCTGATTCTCCTGTTGAGCAAGCAAATTTTACATGTCCACAAATGTGTTGCGGAATGTGCAACCATGCTCAAAAAAGTGTTGCAATTTGAAGAGGACAATTAAATGGTTGTCAACACCAAACTGGAATTTTGCTGGATTTTTTTCCAGGAGATCAGCAAATATTGCAACAAAATGATGAAAATGCGGGGAAAGACATTCGGCATTTTCGAGAAGGGGTTATTTACAAGCGCAAAATGCCACCCCCAAAGTGCCAGAAATCGGTAACTTTGTCGCGATTGAGCATTTTGCCACACTTACCAATTTTTTGCAAGAGGCACAACAACCGATTTTGCATTTGTGATCGGAAATGTAGCATTTCAAGCAATTTCAAGCAAGAGTTGAACCAGATTTTGTTTCTCGGTCGCTTTTGCAGCAAATTGGAGGACAGAATTTATCATTTTGAGCAGGAATTATGCCACTGTGCCGCAAATCAGGATGTATTACCTTCGCTGAACACGAAAATCACAAATCAGCTAATGGTTGGATTTCGCGCATCAACGACTGCAAACATACATTGGTGGTATTAACGCCACCGTTGCAGGTTTGCAGGAGCACGTTTCTGCAGTTTCCAAGCAAATTCTCGACATTTATTGGTATTCAAGCCTCTATTGGGGAATTGAAAACCCGGTGCACTTTGTTGTCCACCACATTAGCGTAAATGCGCTCACTTCCCACTGTTCGGCGTGCTCAGATCTCCTAGTCAAGGCAATTTCACACCTTTTATGCCAAAATGCTTGGTGTCAACAAGGATACCTTGCAAAGCATTTTGCACAAGTTTGATCCAACTCGAAGAATCCGAGAAACGGAATGCCCGATCAATGCAAGATGAGGTTTCGTGGTTGGATGAACCAAATTCTGCGTTATTGGAAAATCCAACCGCGGAAAATTCGCGCAACACCGTGTAAACCCCAACAAAACACCCCACCAATTACAAATTCTTCCGACTGCCGTAAAAGCGCTTGCGGGACAACTTCGGAGTTTGGAGGAGTCCCAAGGAAAACTTGTCCACTTGGTTTCTGAAAAGTTCGCCACACTTGGATGGTTTCTCCCGGTACCGCAAACGCATTAGGCATTTTGAGGCTGAGGTTGACCGTATTTGCGGCTAACTGCAGCTTGTGGAACATTTGGAAGAAACGGTGCATGACTTGTCGACGAGTTTGGACAAAACTTCCACTCCGGAACCGGTTGTGTCATCACACACCGCAGTAAGTGCTGTGTTTGGAAATCCAAATGTGCCAGAATTGCGTTCTCAAAATAACGTTTCTGCAGTAGAAATCCCTACTTCCAACACACATTTGGTACAACCACTCGCGAAAACACGAATTGTACCACCCTTGCACTTGCCCAGACCACCAGACCACTTTTTGGAGGACATTACTGATGAGGAAATGGGTCTACTGCTCGTTAATGCGAATCTTCACCAAGAAGTTCAACATTCTAACCTTGTGCGAGGAATGAGCCAACACCGTACACATGGTACTGGTCGTGTATGGCATTTACGATTCCACCAAACACCAAATGGGTTCTGGAATTCCAGAAGTTCCACAAGGTTTTCGGCGGGAAACCCGCCCCACCGGGAGAATTCCACGCATTTTTCGCGTTTACCGCAGAAAAATCCTGCCAACCTTTACACTTGGTGCAGGAGAACCTGAACAGTTTACACTTGACAGTGAAAATTCGGGAAGAAATATGTTCGGTGTTACTAATTACCCGAACCTACATACCTTGAATACCACCAAGGGTCAAGGGGTTACTCAGAAAGACCTCAAGGGCACCAGCGCAATCGCGAACAAGGTGAAGCACTAATGGGACGGGGATCCAACCACACGGAGACAGTTTTTTTTTGAGATTGGGAGTACTATTGGGGACTCAAACGACCAACCCAAGACTTGAATGCTGAGGTAGTCAAGATGTAATTCATCGATTTCGTACCGAGGGAGGAGAGAGAACGCGCACACCATTTGGTGATACGTAATGGCGTATCGTTCGATGACCTGGTTGAGGAATACGCTTCAACCAATTCAAGTTTGGTAACCTCTGGAAAATAAATTGCGAAAAAGCGCACCAGCGGATCGCAAATGGAAATACATTGATCTTTTGTACGGCCAGTTTTTAGCACTTGCTTCTGAAGTTAATGAACTTATCGAGAAGCAAATGCGTGAACAATTCGATGCGGATCTGTTGCATTTCACACCATCCCTCGTGAAGGATATCCATCGCGAGCAGTTTGCAGGGCAGGAGATGACTCTTGTTCAACGTTATAATTATGTGTCAAAACAACTTAAGCAGACACAAGTTTTTGGGACAAATACAGTCCGCCTTTCAAACGCATCCCACCACGGGAACCCTTGCGGGTGCGGGTAATGCTTTGCAAAAAACACCTAAAGAGACACCGACCACGGGATCCAAACGCGGAATCAGCGTTCTTCGGACCAAGGCACGGATGAACGGTGCTTTTTGGGCAACGAATCTGGTCACATGTTTCAGGAATGCCCAAGTCCTGGTGCGCGGAAGTGTATTCAGAGTCCAAGGTGCTCGACCTCGGCACGGAGATCGGTTTCCTTGGCGTTTTTGTGTCAATCGGGCGCTTCCAGATCTTCTGAGAACTGCTTTTGTGGCAGTAGACCCAAGTCACTGTCGTGTGATGGTCGGCAAACCAGTCCCCCTCGCGTTCTGTCACGTGGAAACTCTACCCGAAAACGGTATTTCAAGGGTGATTCCTGACGATCTCGCTCGCCAAGCAGATCGTCCTCTTCGTGCGAGTCACCGAGGAAACGCCGGTGCACCACTCATGGTCGAGGGGAAATCCGTTCCACACGACGGCGTGACGTTAGAACGTAATACCGTTCTCCCCGTTATGCGGAATCCCGTCACAAATCACGGTGCTCACTTTGCGGTTCAAAGGACCATCACTAATACAAATGTCCCAGATCTTGTTATCCCTGGCCCGCCTACGGAAATCGCGGTAAGCTCCGTGAGGACCGTGGTTACTCCTGCAGCCGGCAAAAATAGGTTTCAAGATATCTTGTTTGGAGGAGGACACCCCGGGTTCGGGCAGGGAGGGTGATGAGACCTCGGACGGGGAATATAATGAGGCCCCGATGGCGGTCCGCACATTAAATTCCATTTATTCCACGAAAAAGTCTGTTGCTGGCTATGCGGCCAGTTCGGACTTGGAGTAGGGGAGCCCGAGGTCCGAGGGCACGGACCTCTGTGCTGATGAACAGATGGAGATAGGACCTGATCAACCCTGCCACCCCTGCCCATCCGCCTTCACGGTCGGTAACCGGAATGATATCGGGACCCCTACCCCCCACTCCACATTTTCGCTCGGAATGCTGAGCAAAGTGGGAAAGGGTACATGAGAAAATTGGCATGCAAACGTACTTCCGCCAGACCCTTCACTTTGAGAACCACAAATGTAATTACTCGTCCAAGTGGAAATACACATTCAAATTTTTCCAACAAAGTTAAAATTTTAATTGACACTGCTTGTTGCTTTGCACTGCTTTTTCGGTTGGGGTTGATACCGACCTCTCTCTTAGTAAGCGCCAAGAAACCGATCAAAATTACAACCGCGGACAACACCCCCATGTGCGGTGGTGATTTGGGATATGTGCTCGAAAAACTCATGCCCATCGTTCCCAAGCATCACTCACACCTCCTACAATTACAACATTTCACCAATATTTGAGGTCACGAATACGGAAATCACGGGTCTGACCTCACCTTGGATACCAATTTTTACGCTAGTGCCGGTTGGTTATGGATTTCTACTCCCACGGTTTGCGCACAACACTCGCTTCCTCATTGTCACCAAAACCACCATCACCTTTGGCGTCCACAATGACGACCACCACCTTTCCAGCACCGTTATCAACCACGCCAACAACTGTTTTCCACACCCGGGGTACGGAGAAAGCCTCCACACGACCCAATGGCACACCTACATGCGTTCCACATGAGGTAGCGCAAGCAAGTAGCTCTTACTCCCTCGAGGCAAGCCGACCACGGAGGAAGGGAAACCGAGGAAGAAGCACAAAAACATTGTGAGGTCATGCCTTGCTCGCCGACCGTTTGTTGTGATTGTTCTGGTGCTCTGGGTTAGGAGTCCCCGCTTATTGCCGCCTCGCCGGAGTTGGCTGCGTACGAGACACCTCGGGCTCCGCACTTTGCCATTGTGTGGCCAGATTGTGCGCTGAAAAAGGGGGGACAAGGGCATTCTGCAAAGCACCCTTGGCACCATTTCGGTGATAGTGGGCTGTGAAAGCCTCCACCTCCTCCCAATGACAAATTTAACACACTTCTTGGAAAGAAAGGCCAATTTTTTTTAAACCAACCCCTGCCCCTCTGGTGGCTTGGGGTCCCCACACCTTGGGGTAAAGCCCACGCTGGGCCACAAAAAAATTCGTTATAGAAGCAATGGTATATGCCTTAATGGCTTTATAGGGTTTTTTTTAATGAAATCAGAGGGGGCCCCAGGTTTCAAGAAAAAACGACATAAGACATCGTCAAAACAAAAGGGACTGATTTGGGAGCACTGGGGAATGGAGACAACTCTCTCCCACTTGTGAATTATTTTGACCTTTACGTTTGATTTTGATGTACGGTCCCCCCCCCAAGGTGCTGGTTGTTCTTTGGACCTGTGCCAAATCAGACAATCTCTATTAACAGAGGTTATGTGAAAACAAAATGAGTTGTGTATGCACTGTACACATACCAGAGGGCAGGAGGGACAGTGCCAGCCCCAGGAGGATTGTGAGTGGATCCCAGAATGCACCACATTTATCCAGATTTGTGATCCAAAGCCTTTTATCAGGCGCCAACATGGCATGGAACCTTAGGCCACTAAAGCCAGGGATCAAAAGAATAGCACTGTGTGCACTGTCTGCTTGGGCCTTTAAAAATTAAAACAGTCGAATTAAAGCGTCAACCACTTGGTCAGTGGTGGCGTCAGGGGAGGGCACCTCCTTTTTTGTCCAAAATCATCAAGAAAGGTGTGAAAGCTCTTTGAAAACGCTTTAAACTAGGGTTTCTACCCAGGAAATAGTTAATGGTTGTATTCTGTATTTGTTTCCCTCCAGAATTTTCCTGAGCAAATCATGCAAAGCAGTGGCCACCTGGGGGGTGGCATTTTTTGCTGCCTGCAATTGGTGAACATCCCCATTTAAGGGGTAATTTTCAAGCAGGGGGTCCCTGGAACTTTCATTTTTATTAACCGAGGCTACCATGTGGCTGAATCCCAGTAGGGGTTGACCATTAAAACTTTGGTCTGTGGAAACCCTTTCAATCTGGGGAGAAATTTTTGGATTACAGACCCATGGGGGTTTGCATAAAGCTCACCCATGTTGACCAGTGCTTCCCCATGTTGTCTTTGTAATACACCTATGGCTGTGGCCCCCCAGTGGGGCCACCTGGCCACAAAATGTGGCAGTTTTTTGTTGCCTTGTGAGGCAAAAAGTTCTTTTTTTTGGCCTATATAATTTTTGAATTGCTGTCTCAGTCACTGAAAAAGATGAGGGGCCAGGGAGTAATCCCCCCTGTCCATTTCCTTTGAAGGGACACACTTTACTTGCAGGATTATGTTGTTCTCCATGCACCATTTGAAAAAGGGTCTCAGCATGGAATTGAAAGGGTCTTTTCTGCATCCCACATTATGTTAAATAATAGTAAATTACTTGGTTGTCCACTGACAGGGACACAGTTTCTCCTGGTTGGCTGGGGCTTTGTTCTGTGCTTATTGCTGCACGTAAGTCCTTGATAGTTACGTGCAAAATGGAGTTTTCCCTCCAAAATTCCTACATAATTTTGCCTGTTCGAATGTCCAGCCCCCCCCACCAGGCATGGGTGCTGCTGTCTGAGTGCAACTCCCTGGTTGCACTTTGGGGGAAAGGTCTGCCGCCTCAGGAGACCAGTATAATTCTTATTTCTCTTAATTGGTCCTTTATTATTTGGGAAATGGAGTGTTTTGAGTCCCAGGGGGCCGGGGAATTTTCCCCCAAAATTTTTGCAGGGCATCCGTAAAGGCCCTTAGAAGGGGCAAGGCAATTAGATTGCATCTGATTTGGACCAAAATTGCAGCCAACGACCTTTTTGACATGCAATATTTTTTCACCATTTTTCCCAGCTCCTTATTTACTGTTTTTAATTTCTGGGGGGGCGACCTGGAAACTATCCCTCTTGGAAGTTTAGTTGAAATACAAGATGATTTATGATTTCGGTGGGCTGCAGGGTACACTTTTTTACATTTTTTTTGAATGCTGATTTGAATAAATCCCTGGCCACTGTGTTGACGTGATTTTGTGAGATGTTTTGTGTTGGGGCTACCACTAAAATGTCGTCCAGTTAAAACAATACCTGGATGCCCCTTTTCCTCCACAGCTTTTAGAATGACTTCATTACTGACATGACAATTTGTGGCATTACATTTAGGCCAAAACAGCCTGCCTGGAAATTCCAGGTCTGCCCCCAACCTGTTGTCTAAGAAAAGGCCTTAGGGCCTGGCTTACTTGGACGTGAAAGTAAGCATCCTTTAGGTCTATTTTTGCCGCCCAGTGGCATTTTTCCACTGGAAAAATGTGCTGGACGTAACCCATCTTGAAAGGTTTCACTTGGAACCGTTGATTTAATTCCCTGCAATCGCTTGTTAATCTCCATTTTGTCTGTTTGAAATCAGAAACCAGGGGATCAGGTGCTGGGTGGTTGAAGCCCTTACCCTCCTTACGGATCCAGATTTTTCGTAATCCTGCAGTTTTTTTTCTGCTTGATGCAGGTTCAAATTTGCCCTGGGTTTTTGGGTGGGTGGACAATTTTGGTGGGTTTACCCAGTGAATGCTACCTCTGGTTAGTTGACATGTTGTTGGTGGGGGCATTTTTTTTCAACCATTTCAGGCTTTTGTGAAGTCTTTGATGAAGTTATTTCGCGGAAAAAATGATTATCGGGGGGCTGGGCTGGGGATGTTCGACATTGCACCCCTAGCTCCCCTTGGGTTTGGGCCCTTGTAAAAAGAATTTTTTTTCTGGTGGTATGTGCATGCACTCTCTCCCTCTCTGCTCACCTCTGTGGAGGACCTTGTTTTTGAAGTCATACCACAGGGCTTAATGCCCCTGTTTTGCCTATCAGGTCTTCTCCATGTTGATGTAGTTAGTGGACATACCATAGGGGGCACTCTGTGAATACCCACCTTGATTGAATTATCGGGAATTGAGAAATAATTGTTGGAGTGGTTCCTGCCCCCCCCCCCTTTCAAAAGGGCCACTGTGGGTCCCTTTTCCCTCTGGGTCTGGGTTCTTGAAAGGGCCACTGTGTGTCCCTTTTCCCCCCTTTTTGGCAGAGGGCCTCTGTGGGACCCTCGGGGGATTCCTGCAGCAGCTTGGGGATGATTTCCCTTAGCTTCTTGATGGCCACTTTGTGTCCACCCTGCTGCTTAGCGACGACGTCCCTTACCCTCTTGGTGGCCACTGTGGGTCCACCCTGCTGGCCTCCAAGGCCTCCATGTATAAATATTTTCCATATTACATCTGTTGGTCCTCCACGCGTTTAATTCTTCTTGGATTTCTTCCAACCTCACTGAAAATCCCGCGGGGGAGCTGCCGTGGCCCCTCCTTTTCCCCTTGAGAGGAGCTGAAATCTAAGATGAATTGTTGTGGTTTGGCAGACTTTTTCCGCCCCTTCCTCAGGGCATTTGCTTGTAAAATTGGGCCCTATGGCCCCTGTAGTGGTGACTTCCCTGGCCTTGATTCCATCTCCCCAGCCTTGGCCCAATTTGTGACAAGGCGACTGGGCTCCTTTTGGGGACTGGGCTTTGAATGTCTAATTCTGCAGAATTTTGGTCCTCCATGGCCCATTCATTTCCCACTAGGGGCTGGGGCTGACTAATGTGCCTTCTGACCACAGTGGTCCAAGGACCGTGGCCGTCACTGGGGGGGATTTGGGCTGGTAAATTTCTGGGGCGGGGGTTTTGGTTGGAAGAACGGCCACGGTTTGCCACGTGTCGACCACGTCTCCAAGTTCTCCAGCTCCTGCGGCCACTGCTCCAGCACGTCAGCGGCCATGTAATTCCAATTCCTTTTCCACTGCATTGCTCATTGTAGTCAAATTTGAAATTTTATCATTGACTTTTGTGTTGATATTCGTCTGGTTCGTGTTCTTCTGGATATTCATTTGACATTGACTTATTTTCTTGGTTCTTATTCGTTCTTGAACTGTTTTCCTTTCTTCTGGGTTGTCGAAGGGCAATTTGAGAATCATTCAACTCCGACGAAAAGGCACTAAGTGGAAATTCCTAACCCAGCGCACCAACACAATCACAACAAACCGCCGGCGAGCAACGCATGACCTCACAGTGGCATAGTGCGGAGTCCGAGGTGTCGGTACCGCGGCCGATCCACTGGGTTACAAGACGAAAGCCCAACGGTCTGCAGGTATCACGGTGTTGAGTACTCGCCCAGACACACAACAAACCCGTTTGCCACCAGTTGTGCCGAATGCAGGCTCACCAGTACACGACTCACCCTAATGCCACCGACACACACTCATACGCAAACCCGCCACACAACCACACTTCCTTCCAATGTGTGCACTGCAGGAGAATTTTCACCCAAGCGGAAGTCGATTGCGGAGGTTGAGTTCAAAATCCTGCACTAATCACAATTCCGAGAACGGAATTTTTATCGTAAGGTACACTTGGTTGTTCCCCGCAGTTCGCGGAGATGCAGTGAGTTCTCCAAAAACGCGGATTAACGTCGTCGTTTTGAAACGCGACATGCACTATTCCTGGTCACAGTTTCGGTTACACTTGGTACGGATTTGTGTTTACGTTGGTTGTCACCACCCACCGTTGGACGGCCACGGGGCAGCTCATACTACTTGCCGTGGCTCGTACTCAGGCGGGGAACTGCGCACATGGTCCGGCCAACCAGTGTCTCGTCCACTTGCGCAATTGCGCGCGCCGAACGATCCCCGCGGTATGCCCTCTGCCCGTACGGGATCGTTCAGGACTCACACGGCGGGACCTGGGTCTCGAACCCACGACCTCCCGCGTGTGAGCCCAGCACCTTACCGAATAAGCTACTCGAGCGATACTCGGCTTGGTACTACGCGCCGGCTACCAACCTCCGTAGGATCTCTCGTCTGCCGCACACACTCCCCTCCCAAGAGCCTTACTACACTAGCCCACTGCGTCACTATGGCCGTGGC
>CAAHFI011833461.1:0-14332 GCA_900893395.1 Euglena gracilis
TCCAGTTTTTCAAAAAGGGAACCGGGCACCTAAAATAAATTTAAAGGATGCTTATTTCCACATCACAGTAAACGCAACCCTCAGGCCCTTTTTAAGACATCAGGTAGGGGGACAGACCTGGGAATTCCAGGCAGGGTTATTTGGCCTAAACGTGATGCACCAGATTTTAATGTGGGTTATAAAATCATTCAAAACAAATTTGGAGAAAAAGGAGCATCCAGGTGTTTATATACCTGGACGACATTTTCTGGTTGCTCCCACCCAAAACATTTCGCAAAGTCATTTATTTATTCATTTATTCAGATTTATTAAACTCAGGGTTCAACTTCAACGTCAGAATATCAACCCTGCAAGCCACCCAAACTGTAAGTAATCTGGGCTTTGAACTGAACTTTCAAGAAGAAAAATAGCAGGTGCCGCCCCCCAAAAGGTCGACATATTAGAGAAGGAACTGGGGGAAAACGTGTAAAAGGACTATATGTGAAAACGGCAACTAGCTGCCATTTTGGGACATAGAAGGAGCAACCTAATGGCCCTGCCCTTTTTAAGGTTTTTGACAGATTGTCTGGACATTTTCTCGTTACAAAAATCTTCTACCCCTGGGACTCAAAGCACCTCATTTCCCAAGAAATCAAATACCAATAACGGAAATAATAATTCTGCCGGAAACCTGGGGGGCAGACAAGGCGCAACCAGAGATTTGCAGTCAGACAACAGCACCCATGCGAGCCGGGGAGAGGGGCTAGACAAACATACTGGAAGTACTTTCAGGAGGTTTGGAGTGAAGACGCCATTTTACATACAAACATCAAAGAATTGCATGCAGCAATCAACACAGTGAAAATTTTCAAGCAGACTAAGGGAAACTGTGTGCCTGTCAGTAGACAATAAGGTAATTTCCCATTCATTGACAAAAGGAGGGGTGGTCCCTTCAACAAAATGCTTCGACCGTGTTTCAAATGGTTCATGGAGCACAACATAAACCTTCAAGTAAATTGTGTTCTTTCAGAAAAATGCCTAGCAGACCACATCAGCAGATGGGAAACTGACAGGGGTTATTACTACCCAGACCCACAACTTTTTCACTGGCTAAGGTAGTATTTCCAAAATTTCATTCAGTTGGGAGAATATTTATTCGCCTCCCCACGCAACAAAAAACTGCCTAAATTTGTGGCCAGGTGACCCCACTGGGAGGCCACATCAGTGGATGCATTGGAATGTCTCCTGAACAACATGGGGGGACTTAATGGAAAAAACCCGCTTGGTCAAAAAATTAAAAATTTCTCCCCCGACCGAAAGCATGTGTGACGGGTGCCTGGAATTTTCTGCATGTGTGAGGGCTGCCTGGATTACCCTGGGCTAGGTTACCTGTGCTGTTTTTGTTTCTACTTCTTTGGGCTGCCTGTGCCTCTTAGGGGTAGACTGTCTGTGCTTCTTTGAAGGCTGCCTGCGCCTCCCTGTGCTGGGCTTCCTCTGCCTCTCCGAATTGGGCTGTCTGTGTTGCCATGACGGCTTCCTGTGTTTCCAAGGGCTGGCCTGCGTATGTTGCATTCTCTCTTCAGGGCCATCCGCTTCGAGCTGCCTCCGCTTGGGGGGCTGCTGCTCTTCCAAGTGTTCTATTTTCTCCTGGAAGCTCTCCATTTGCCTGCTTCCCTTATCGTTTTCTTGCCGCCTTCGGAAGGTATCGTCAGTCATACCGCACTTGCTCCTCCCTCTCTCTCTCTCTACTTCTTGGGTCTTCGACCGCCTCTTGATGTTTCTGTTTGGGGTGTGGCGTGTGTACGGCATGTACCAGTTTCTCTCCTCCAGCGATCATTCGTGTTCTTGGTGGCTTAAATATTTTGACCCCACCAGGGGCTAGAAGGCCATGAGCACGTATGGAGAGGAAATAAATTGCCACTCAGAAAGTGGGGTGCTCAGAATGGACGTCGCCCAAGGACAAAAAAAAGGGTGGTGGGGCGAGCCGAATCCACCAACCACTGGCACAACCTACTGTATTTGCAGTGTTTGTGAGGGGAGGGCTATGCACAGCCGGGGGCGAAGGGCACAGTTGGGAGAAGAATTATTTGATTATGAGGCACGATATTGGCGCATGTCGTAGAACATCATCATCGTATTGGCTTATCGACAGAGATCGGATCAGTGTGCTGCGGAGCAGGCTGATAGGGCTTGGAGAGATTCAAATCACCCATACTCGTTCTAAACAATACATCGGTGAAATAGACCTTCCGGATAAAAAAATGCCTCCGCCTCAGCGGCAGTACAGTAGCGATGCCATGGCCGAGAGGCCCGACTTGAAGTGACAGGTGGATGAGGAAATCTGACCGCCATCATCTCTTCAGCTCCTTCAACAGTCGCGTGGTACCGTAACGCTGACAACCGCCAAACACATCCAACCGCCACGCAGTGATGACGGCCGAAGCAAGAGAAGATCAAATGGAGGCTCAACTCGATCATTCTCTGCCTCTTCGATTACGAAGAGCCACACCATCGCAAGAATGAGAACTCAGATAGCAAAACGATCACCTTCTGCGGCCTTCACCAAGTCTGGCCAAGGCCATGCTGAGGCCTTGCCAGAAGTTGGCATCCGCGGGCCACCTCTCCTAAGCGGCGTGTTGCCCCATCATCAGGCGGAAACATTGGCCAACGATGGCCAGGGCATCAACTCTCATGCCTCCGTAGCAATCCAGCCGGAAAGAAGTTAAGATGTGGATCTTGATTCGGCTGGTTTTTGGGAAGGTTCGATGACTGGCAAGGAGAGCCTGGCGCCGCGTATCAGGCATTGGGGCCTCGAGAGTGCGCTAAACGAAGGAAATGTTTGGGGCGCAGCATTTGTGCGACCTGGCGGAATAAGGTGAGCAGGTATCCCTCAGCCTGTCGTGAGCAACGTACATCCCCCCTGGTCCCAAGTGGTGGTACGCTTCATCATTCTTGCAAGTAGCTTTGTGCTCTCCGGGCACAGGCTACCCCACGTGCCCATGGCCAGCGTGGCGAACGACCAGCCGCTGTTCCGACACGGGGTGTCGTACGTCGTGTGTTTGGCCTGCTCCGGTCGTCTGAGGACGATCCTCGAGCGGCCCCTGGAGGCGCTCCTCTATTCTGCTTGACAGCCGTGTGCGAAGGTGACGTGAACTTCCGTTGGCTTGCTTCTCTGCCATGTGGACAGCAACAGGTCGAGGGCCGTAGGGATGCATCCGGTTGGTTGGGCACCGGAACTACGCGTTGGACACTTTGGCCGTTTGTGGACCGGGGTTAAACAGGTTTCCTTCGACGGCGTTGTGTCCGTTGGCGAAGTTGTTCCGGAAGCAGCACATCTTGTGGTCACCGTGCGCATCAGTGGCGTTGTGCCATTCTGATTGTTCTTCTTCCTCCTGTTCCTTGTCTCATTTCACAAGGGATTCCGTCCTTGGCGTTGTGCGAGATGGGGTATGGAGGATGCAGACGAACCAAGCGATTTCTGATGGGCCGTTGGTGTCGTGCCGCATCACAAACAATTCCCCGGTCCAGAACCGTCAGGGGCTCTTTCCTCCACAAGAGAATTCCAGGCCTGATCAAGTGGTCCTTGAGAGCGCAAGCGGTGACTCATGACGATGTACGATGGAAATCCACCAGGCCACAACCCCCTTGACGTGGGAGGCCACTACGTCGTCCTTACTGGCGTGTGGGATTACGGCGGTGGGGCGAACCAAGTCCACCGACCAGTGGCACTGCCTACTGGGTTTTGACAGTTCGGGGCAGAGGTTGTATAGAGATAGGGCTGGGCCCATGGTCGTGGTAAGGAGGTCAGGTGAACCTGTAACCAGCATTGCACGGGCCAGTGTCTGAGGTCATGAGGGCTGGGATGAAGCGTGGCAGGGATGCGGGCGTTTCATCCCCCATTATGGACGACTGAGACTTCGGGGTGACCAACCTTTTCGCTTTATTTTGGTTGTCGGCTGCCCGCCGCACTTCCGGCGCGCTTCGTTTGTGCGGCTCTGTTGGCAACCTACTTAGCCCGCACACGAAGTGGTTGAGTCTGCAAGCAGCAGTCCCAGCCAGCACTTCAGCCCGAGGAGGTAGTCTACTTCGTCCCTTGTTGTGTGAAGGCCTCGTGGGGTGCCAGAGCAATGCATCCGTGACCTATGCCATGTGTCGGTTCCGTCAGGCGGGCCTGTCTCTTGTTCGGGTCCGGGTTAGGGGCCCATCCACCGTGGTGCGACATAGATGAGCCTGCACCCCCGCCGCGAAGTGTCATTTCAAGAGGCGGAGGAGAATGACGCGGTGGTCAGTAATCGTTGTCTGTCATGGTGTTGGGGCCCTAGCGCGGAGAAGACGTCATTAGCAGGTTGTTGGAAGAGTATGTCAACCGGGGCGGCTGCGAATGCAGGGCATGCGACTTTTTTGTGTCCGTGGGTGTAGCTTTGGCACAGAGCCGCGGTGCGGGCGGCGCCTTTGCAGCCAGATGGGATGCGGAGCCCGCACCTTTCGTTGGAGAAGGGTAGGGCCGCTTGCTGTCGCTGCTCTGCGCTGAGCGCCTGTCCGAAGATGCCTTCAAAGGCGCCGAAAATAGTCTCTCCACACCGAGTGACCTCCGCCTGAGGCTCGTAGGAATCAGGTGCCGGCAGTAAGTCGTTGACCTTACAGCCATCCAGGCATAACTGCAGGAGGTGGCGGGCGAGCTGGGGGTCCGTTACAGAGGTGTCCAGGTCAGCAGCATTCTCAACTTTGGCCGTGGCCCCCGCCCAACCTGCTTATGTGTGGCCGGTTGTGGTTGGGAAATACACATGGCAGCCTTGAATGGTGATACCGGAGTCATCAGACCACGGGACGCGTTGAAGGTGCTCCCGGTCTGTATTGGAGCCGGTGCAGGGCTACACATTTGGCCAGGTTCAATTGAACCCCGGTGCGCTCGCCTTCCGCGCGGAGAAAATACAGGCACTTATGCAGCACCATTGGATCGCCGATCAGTAGCCCGTCGTCAAGATACTAGAAGGCCCAAAGCATATGTGCCTGTTGTCCGATTGTTTCGGCTGTAGCGTGTGTTCCAACCGCAAAGCCAATGGCCCCAGGAAACAGCCTTGTTGCGTGCCCCGTGCGCACGACAGCACTCGTCCCTCACTTCCGTTTGCGAACCACAAATATTTGAAAAGTGCGGGTGTGAGTGTCTGCGCCTCTGGGAGGCATGACGCGTTCTTCAGGTCCCCCTGAAGAACAGCCCAGTTTCCCCTCGGGTCTAACTTCCTGTCCATGTTTTGTGTCGTGATGGTGATGGTTTCGGAGGCATTGGAGACCCCGACCCCGATCTACAGGGGGCTCAGCCGAGCAACGTGATCCTTTGCGTCCACTGTGTGAGTGCTTTCCCCACCTCTCGGTGAAGGGTTTTTGTCCACTGCGATTGGCCGGACGCCGTCGTCCTTCTTACCCAGAGGGGTCTGGTTTTTGGAGCACCAGCTGGGGGCGTGCTCCGTGTGCAGATTGCCTTCCGCCAAGGAGGAGGTGTCTACCAGGCACCCATTCTGCCATGGCACTGTGTACAGGATGCAGCGGGCTACGCCCTACATTCTGGATACGGCCACGCGTACGCAGCGCATTGATTGAACCTTTCACACAAGGGACTGCGGTCCCAAAAATTTCTTTGCCTTATTGCTTTGCAATCAAAACGAGAATTGGAGGCAAATTTTTTTGTTATATCCACTCGTGCCTTTTGGGATGAAGGCATGGTAGGAAGAGCGAGGGCGGGGCGTACAGTTGGTAGCAGTTTGGGTGTAACCGTCGAACGTCAAAGGTGAGCTCAGAAAAAGGTGCGTACCCACAGGCGAGATGTGTCACCGGCACCAGCAGCTACAACCGCACTACAAACCCCCAAGCCCCTACCATTTTTCTGTGTTTTTACAATTTTTTTATTACAATTTTTACATTTGTCACAAAAGTTTACTAAATGTTCATTACAAATGCAAAGCGAAAAACGAACAATGGAAACGGACCTATTAACTATGCTTTGTTAAGAGGTTCGTTTTGTGGAATGCAAAATGCGGACGAAGTCACTATGGCGAGAGAAAAAGCTTCTTTACAAATGGGGAAGGCCCAAATCGCTTTAGCGACAAAAAAACGTTCTTCACAAGGGTTGGACGGCCAAACCGCTGCTGCGGTACCCCCCCCAAAGGTTTTTCAAACCCAAGCCGCTTTTGCGGCAAACTCCCCTACATCAACCACTTCTGCGGTGCCACGTCCTACAAAGAGTCTTCGTACACAAGGCAATTAGGCGGTGCCCCCCCCTCCAAGGGTCTTCGGATCCAAGCTGCTTCGGTGGTGCCCTCACTCTCCAAGGGTCTTCGGACCCAAGCAGTGTCCGCGGTGCCCCCCCCCACCAAGGGTCTCCGGACCCAAACCGCTTCCGCGGTGCCGCCCCACCAAGGGTCTACGGACCCAATCCGCTTTTGCGGACCCCCCCTACAACGACCGCTTTAGCACTACTCTTACCGAGAAAGTGTCTGCGGACACCCTCTGCTTCCGCGGAGTTTGGCTCACAAGTGGGCAAAACTCCGAAACGGATCTGCCAATTAGTGCCTTTTGGCACCCAATTGCCAATAAATACCTCCTAACGACACCTGGTGAGAAACGCCGTGTTTTTTTCAACCCCCCGCAGACTCTACCACCGGTAAGCCCCAATATGGACTTGCCCCGCCCCCTTACAATTAGGAGAAATATCAGCTCTACCTTGGTCCGCTGAAATGCGGTTCGTGGTTCCGGACACTGCCGGTGTCATTGTTCCCATAGACAATGACCCCGAGGAAGCCGTGTGCACGGTCCGGAGGGTGCCCTCCATAAGGAGCGGTCCCAAATGCCCCAAAGATCCACGAAGGTCACGAAGGGCCGTTACGTGGCTCCAAGGCCTCCAGGGCCTTTTCAGGCCTCCCTGGCCCCAAGGGGGCCCCACAGTCCATTTTTTTATTACGGCAAGGGAGGTTTAAGGCGGAGGAAGGTTGAGGGGGCCAACAGGCAAACCCCAAGGGGATGTGCCAGCCCCCCCGGGCTTTGTGCAAGCAAGCACACTCCCTTGCTGGGCGCTAGGATGGAAAGTTCATTAAGAATTGTGAATTGTATGCCAAGGAGCCCCCAAGTGTAGAACCCAATTGTACATTTTCTACGCACAGGGCTCTGTTCGTTACCCGTGAAGGGACCCCTGGCGGCACAACCTGTGTAGGATCGTTTAAATTTGCGCCCATCGGGCCCACCTGGTTGGAATGTTGTTTGGTTGTTGGTGAAGATGCAGATGCTGAATTGGAAAATGGCATACTTTGAACTCTTGAGTTTGAATTCATTTGGCAAAGAAGTTTGATATTTTTTGAATCGCTCAATTGATTTGAAACGGACACTTGCAGGCGCAACACGACTGTTGCTAATGGAGAGCAGATCCTCAGGATGGGCAACCCTTACATGGTCGCAGAGGTGGGTTTGAACCCTCTGCGCTCACACTACGTGAGCCTGGGGAGCCACTCCCATATTACGAATCACAGGATAACAACGAGGACAACGCCAGCCACAACCATGACAGCGACTGCCACTACAGCCAGGGCCAGCGGCTCCTAGCCATTGCTGCGCCAGCCCAGCCGGACGCCCAGCGGCAACAATCTTCTGGGTCCAGCTTGGCACTGCCCGACACCCTGGAACTGCTCTCCGGCATGCCCAGCCTGTTCATGCCAGAGCTTGTACATGGGGTTACCAGGCGGTTCATGTGACAATTTGTCATGCGAGGGAAGATGAAAGACGAAGTGGAAGAACCAGCAGAGGTAGAAGACGAAGGTTAATTTGCAAGCCCAGCACTGTCTACTGAAGGCGGGCCCTGGAAAAATTCTTGGGACGCCGGGACCGCCCATGCACTGGTGGGCCATGGCAGGTCTGGGCATTTCCCAGCCGGACCCGACCACTGCCCGCTGATGCGTGCCCGTCCCGGGCGTTATGGGCCCCAACGACATGCCCCTTGACTCATCCACCCAGTGGCAGCTGCAGCAGCTGCCCCCAGCAGGGGAAAGGGTGGTGGACGAGGACCAGACAGCCCAGGGGCGCCAGAACACATCCCGAACGGAGGCACCCCCTCGGAGTTTGTGGGAAGAAGCGAAGGAACAGGCCGCTGCCTCAGTGGTTCTGGAGCAGAAGATCCAGAGGGGTGGATGGTTGGGTTGGCGACCTGCAACGTCGGCTTGTTGAAGCGGGAGCAGTTGGTGACCTTGCAGTTTCAGCGGGTTACAGAAAATTTTCAAGAAGTGGTGGCGAAAATGGAAAGAAACCCGGCAGGCTGGAGTCCCACCTGTATGTAAATTTTCATAAGCTGCAAGGGAAACAGATGGAAAATTTTGCCAGCGGCATGACAGCCCTGAGCGAGCTGGCGACCAACCGGCTGAGCGAAGGCCTCGGGACAGTGGCCCAACTAGCCCACAGGGTCCAACAGCTCGAGACCATCGCCAGCAATGGTCCCCAGCCATCTGAAGGCACTTGTTTAACGACGCGATGGCTGGGCGAGTGAAAAACATTGAAGAGCTCCACGTCACCTCCGTCCGCACAACGGAGGAGGTGATGAGTAGCCAGGAACTCGCCAGCGGGAGAAAATAGGCCCCTGCTGAGGCCCTGGAACAAAAATTAAACTAGATGACGGCTGAACTAGGGGGATACCAGAAAGATATGCAGGGATTGCACAGGTCCTGCAAAATGTTCGAACTGAGTTGGACGGCCAGGCCACAACCATCGCCGAACAACAAGGGGACACAAGGGAAGTTATAAGGGAGCTAATGACAAGGGCCGAGGGGCAGGGCCTGAAAGTGCTGTTGGCCGAGGTCACCTCCCAGGGGCAGGTGATTCAGGCCCACAACGCCCTGCTAATGGAGGTGGACTCAACGATCGGTGGGGGGGGGGTGCGCCAAAATAAAATGCCAAAAAAATGGGCTTTTCATTTTCGAAAAATTATGCCTCCCAGGAGCTACCACAGCAACCCTGAAGAGCGGGGCCGTGAGCAAGGACCCGCGAAGCCCCGAAGCCAGAGCGCCCCCCACAACCACACACAGCCCAGGGCGGGGGCCCTGGTTGCAAATGGTTCGTGTGCTGCGGGAGACAATACGCCTCCTGGACCCCAGCACCAGCTACCAACCCATCCAAGCCTACTGTGAGGCAGGGGGCTCGTGGCCCCCCAGGGGTTCTCTGCCGGCACCAGCAGCGGGGCAGCTGAGGCAGAGGCCCACACACGCGGGAAAATGGAATCCCCGGGCCCAGACTCTGTGTCTGCAGTTCCTCCCAGTAGATTTTCGGGTTTTGGCCCCAGAGGGGCAGGGTCCTGTCTGCCGAATCGTCTGTGGTAGTTTCCCCTGCTCCCAGTGGTGTTCCCCCAGTGGCCATCGATGCCGCTGTGAAAGGTCTGCTGCCCAGTACTGTTCCCCCAGTGGCCAGCGATGCCGTTGCGTGGAGCCGGACTCTCAATGCTACTCCCCCAGTGGCTAGCGATGCCGCTGTGTGGGGCCACATTCCCAGTGTTTCACAAGTGACCGTTTTGCAAAACTCAGCTCTGCTTCAGCCGTTGTCCCTGGTTTCGGTGAGTTCAGTGGCCATTACTCCCAGTGCTGTCCCTGTTTTTGGACCTTCGGCAGGGGGGGGTCCCTCCAGCAGAGGGGGCCTGGACTGCTCTTCCCCCACAGCCACAGGGACCTGGAGCTGGCCACCTGCCGCAGCCGTGGGGCCAGGGGCTGGCTGCCACTTGGTGCCGAACGGCCTCCTCTGGCTGGTGATGCTGCCCCCCCAACCGGCCGCCCAGACACCTGCCATGCTTGCGTTCCATGGGGTCGATTGGGAAGAAGCAGATTGCCAGATTAAAGCTCACGAGTGTTTTCATCTTTAGGCAAGGTTGGGAGCCCAGAAGCCGCAATTGTATCAGACAGTCCAGCACCGCGGAACCGCAGGCGCCACGCACAGCAGATCTACAGGGCCAGGACAGGACCAACAAGGGCTGAAAACAGCCGACCAAAAGTGGCCTCGCAAGCCCCGTGGGTTCCAGTGTACGTCCAACCTTTCCTCGCTTTCGCCCTTTGGTGCGCAAAAGGTAAAGGTTGGAGTTACAGAAAAAATGGTAATTTAAAACTTGAAAGTCCTTTCCCCCAATTCAAAGGCAAAGCACAGGGCAGGTGTGAAATTCATATGGGCTGCAAGAAATGGTGCCTGGTGATTAAGCTTTCATGTAGGTCTTAAAAGAACAAGTCACAACTTGGAATCAAGGGAAGAAAAGAATACCACCTGCAGAGAGGAGGTCACGTGATCACACGTGATTGCGATCACCAACTGTTTCCGAAGCTCGAGAACGACCTTACGCTTTGGGAGTACCTTGCTCATCTCAAGCCCATTTCAGCCTCCCCAGACGACCCAGCCACAGTGAAAAGGTTTTTGGCTGAGTTTGAGGAGGTGACAGCCTTAACGTCAAAGGAGCCTTTGGGAGACCAGCAAATGTACCTCCACCTCTCCAAGAGAATTCACCCAAGATGTTTCTGAGTTGAGACTTGACAGGTAGTACAAAAGCAGGGCAGAAATGTATGAGGACTTGAAAGATTTTTGACTGGAAAAGGCCCAAGGAGAATGGTTGGAACGTCATCTTCAAAAGGTAATTTCGCTGCATACTCTCCTGGAAAACCACCGCCACAAAAATCCCAAGGAGACTTGCCTATGGATGATTCCCACGCATCTTCCTTTTCCAAGCATTCTTGGTTTTCCCAGGTGCAAGGCAAAGGAAAAGGCAGAGCATTTTAGCCCAAAGGCAAAGGAAGTGGTCCTGCCAAAGGCAATGGAAAAAAGGCAAAGGTTTTCCCCATGTGCAAGGTGTGCAAAGTCAGCCCATCCAACCTGGACCCCCTCACTTTTCTGGTTCCCTTTGGTTTCAGTGTGGTGGGAAGGGAGGTCACCATGAGGACAAATGTTTGGCAAAACGCAAAAAGGTAAGAAAAGCCAAATCAAATGACAAAGGTTCACCCCAATCCTCACAAAACCCCCATTACACCAACCAGATTCAGCCAAAAAGAGGAAAACTGACACACTTCACATTTTGAAAGGTACATCACTCATCACCAAGGTGACTGGACGTCTTAGAATATTCTTTTGTTTTTTTTTGAAATCCTCGGATTCCCATTTTTCTTGATATCCCAATTGTCCCAAAGACATAATCACAAATCAATTTGAAGACATAACACAAGAGCCAGCTGTCTGCAGGGAAAAGTTTGAAAAAGGAATACAAAAGTCGGTTCGGCAGTTGGTAAGGTGATCGGGTAAGCAAATAGTCCGCACACGCCCCCCATGCCGGAGGACGCGGCACCAAACGTGCACGACGAAACGGCATCACAACACAAACAAAACGGCTTTACTGTGTTAAAGCACTGATACATGGTGTTCAACACGAATTGTCCACAAAAAAGGTTCAGAACGACAAATGGCAACACAAAGGAAGGTAAAAGAGGTTATTTCCAACGTTCACCGTGGTCCCTTCACTTCGTGGTTAGCTTTCCATTCAAAGGTAACACAAACCTTGGCGAAACTCCTCGCATCAACGGCAGGTTTGTGACTGAAAGCATTCGAAGGTTAGACAACAATCCACCCATGGCGAGGCGGGTTGGTGTCTCCTGAACCTAAAAACCATCCAAAAGCCCCCCTGGGGGGCTTGACTTTCCTCCCACGTGACTGAAAGCACGATCAAAACTTTTGGGGGGGCCAGGCTGTCTCTTGAGATGCCAACCCCCATTCACATTCTGAAACGTCGCAAAACATTCTGAGCGCCTGGCGTAGGATCGATTGTAAATTGTGATCCACACAATAATTATTGAAAACCTCATTCATTCTTCCTCCTGGTTGCACAAAGGAAGCCACAGGCTCCCATGTACTGCTACTTGCCGGATAATTCTCCCACCAAACCAAAAAGTTCCATCCCCTTGGCACTTGTGCTTCAAAATCTTGTAAATATTGTAAAAACCCAGTTGTGCTTGTTCTTCCTTTGACATCTGAAGGGGGGGTCCCCTCCCTGGTCTGGAATGCGGGTGTCACCCTCCACTGGGTCTCCCACAACCATATCACCGGTCAAAAGGCCTGGGTCTTCTTCAAAAAGACTTTCTTCATTCAAATCAACCTCCCACTTTTTGCATAAACCCAAAGAAACATCAATGACCCCTCCAAAAGATGGACTACTTGCAATCTGCACTGAATTGAACCTCAATTTCAGAACCCGAAAAGGTCCTTGCCAGGGGAGGTAAAGCTTGGGCCATGATTTGTTTGGCCATCTTTTGTTGTGAACCAAAACATAGTCATCTTCTTGAATTTTTGCTGGTACCCTCCCTTTGTTGGCGCTCTCAAAATCTTTTTTCCTCAATTCTTTCAATCTCGAAGCTCTTTCTTGAATTTCAATTTGGGTCAACAGCCAGGAATGGGTGTCTGGGTTTGTCACCGGTTCTGGGGGTATTTCAAACCTCCAAGCTGGTCTGCCCAAAAACATTTCATGGGGTGACAACATTCTCGTGGAGGAAATCTGTGAATTCATCAAAAGTGTGCAATACAGGATCAGCTGAACCCAATTTTTGTCCTTGGAAGACAGACTCAAAGCTCGCATATTCTACAAAAACATTTTATTTACGTTTTCGACCAAACCGTTTGATCGGGGGTTCCGGGGTAGATAAAACAATAATTTCACGTCAAGAGCCTTAAATGCTGTCTGCGGACTATTTACTAACCGCCTGAACCGAACTTTGTATTCCTAATTCGAACCTTTCCTCCTGTGCAGTCTGCTGGCTCTGGTTATGTTTTTGCATTGGTTGTGTTACGTCTTTGGGGACAATTGGGATATCAAGAAAAATTGGGAATCCGAGGATTTCAATAAAAACAAAGGAATATTCTGAGACGTCCAAAGTTGGTCGCAGAGGTTTGTTGTTCCAATCGTCCAAAACGTCTTCGAGGAGATTCAACATTGTTTCACTGGTTATTGAAGTTCCAGAAGTTGGTGTTCCTGAAGGCAAGGTTAACCAAGTTGCTGGTACAGAACAACATCTTCAACAAGAAGTTGACATTGAGGCTGTGGTGAACAAGTTCACAGTGGAGAGATTGTCAACAGTTGTTGTATTGATTATTTGGTTGAGGAAGTTTGTAAGTGCTGCTGTTCACCTTGCTGTCCAGAACAAGATCCTGGTTCAGGCAAGATCTTCATCTTCTTGCTGACCCGGTCCTGAACCCAGTGGTTGGTTTTCTGTTCTGGTTTCTTCAGTTTGTGTTTGTTTGTTTGTTTTTTGGGTGGGCCAGTGTTTCTGTTTCTCCCAGTTTTCAGAGCCAGTGGTTGAGTTTTTTTGGAAGTGATCTGCAGAAATGTCCTGCATTGAAGATTTGGAAAGAAGGTTGCAGGAATTGGAAATCAAATCAGCCAACAGCAGTCAGTCTGTGTTTACCCCTGTGAACCCCATCACCCAGGTTGAAACATTTCTGAAGCAAATTGTGGAACCAAATTGCAGCAACCCCAGCCAAAGTTCAACCCAAATTTCAAGATTACCCCCTGTGAAATTGTCAGAGTTTGATGGCACAAATTGGCCAGAGTTTTTGTAAGATTTTGGCAGATGGTTGAGGTTAACTGGTGCAGTTGCATTTGGAAATGTCCAGAAAAAGGATTGGCTGTTGGAATGTTGCACCCCCAAGGTGAAAAAACTGGTTGAAAAAGTGATGGATGAGAATGATGTTTTTGAAAAAGTGCTGTTGGAAATTGCAAATTTGTTCCCAACACTGGAAAATGACATGACTTTGAGGTCTGCCATTGACAAATTGCCAGCACTTTCCCAGAACCCTGAACCCCAAGACATCAAAAAACTTTTCATTGAATTGGACAATTTGATGGCCAGGTTGAGCCCCCAGGCCATGAGTGAGCAGGAAACGTTTTTGGTTTTGATGAGGAAATTACACCCCAGAATGTATTAAGACATCAGGGCAGACATATTTTACAAACATCGTTCTGAGACATTCACAGATTTGAGAAAAACAATTTTGGAAAAAAGTTCTGAAGATTGGTTGGAGAGGAATTTGCTGAAAAAAGAAAATCTCAGACCATTGATTGAAAGACCCCCTGACCAATCTGAAAAAGTTGGTGAAAATGTCCCAAAATCTAGAAAAGGTGGAAAATCTGGTGGAAAAGGAAAAGGCAAAGGAAAAGGCAAAGGCAAGGGTGAAAGAAAAGTTGATGACACACCAGCTCCGCGATTTAGAGCCACAATTTTCTGTCGATTTTGTCACAAAAAGTTCATTATGAAGACAGATGTTGGTCAAAAGAAACGTTTGAGAAAAAGAAGGCAGCAGCCCAAAAGGG
>CAAHFI011835801.1:0-13517 GCA_900893395.1 Euglena gracilis
ATGGAAAGATTTTGTTTGTCGCTTGGGTTTCTTTTCCGGATACTTGACCCAACAATTCGATTCATAATGTCCTCTCTTTGAACAAAACTTGCAAGTAATCGTTGCTCCAAACCTTTGTTAAAATTCCTTTGTGGGGGGTGCACTTGGGTAACTTGGGTCCAAAACCTCCCGAAAACTTCTTTGCACTCTCTCTCCCTTGCCTTTTCCTTTTCCTTTGCCTTGTCCTTTTCATTTGCCCTTTCCTTTTCCATTGGAATGGGTATCTTGTGAAACTTCATCTCTTGGCCTTTTGGGGGGTTGGTCAAGTGCCAAAATTTTCTTGTCTTTAGAGGGGTCAAATGTTTGTCGGCCCAATCCTCTTTGACTTTCTCCTCCAAGGCATTTTTGAGGTTTGCGTATTCCTCGGTCATGCCTCGAAAAAATCGGTGGGCACGAAGCTCCGAAAAAGTCTTGGGGTTGATTATCTGCATGAGTGTCAAAAACTTCTCTTGGGGGCTCATGGCATTTTCGGTCAACTTGGAATACTTTTCTTCGAGGTCGAGGAAAAAGAGGGCAACCGTTGGGGGTTCCGGTTGATAAGGCAAAGAGGCCATCCTTTTGATTTCCCCTATTATGGTTAAATCCGATTCCAAACTTTGGGAACAACATCTCCATTCTCAACAGCACATCCTCGAACGAGAGGGGGGAATCACACAAGGACTCCACAAGGTTTTGTGCTTTGTTATTCGCCATGTTGACCAACCAATCTTTCTTTTGCTGATAATTCTCCGATACAAGGCTGGTTAATCTCAAAAACCGTTGCAACTTCTTCAAAATGACTCAAAATCGATTTTTTTCCCAAATTTTGGGATTTATTTAAGTAGTTGAATACCAAGCCTTGGCGAAGTTGAACCTGGGCCGAAGCACACAGGTAGAGGTGCGTAGGCTCGTGGTGAAGTGGATCGGAGCGTCCGACTGGTCGAAACCACTAAATAGCGGTCGAAACTCACCCACGGTCTTCTCAATGAGTACTTGGTCTCCTGACTTCGAAGAAGACAACCAGACGTCGGTCACAACTTTTATCTGAAAATTTGGGAAGCTCACCTTTGACCTCCACCTTACCGCTCCGGAATTTTGTGTTTTTCGGTGTTTTTGGGGCTTTTGAGACCTTCCAATCATCCTTTACCTTGGTATCTGAGGTTTTCCAAGGTTCTGCAAGTGTTTCCAAGGGTTTTTGATCGTTTCCAAGTGGTTTTTGAGTGTGGACCAACTTTGGACATTTACCCGCCATTTGGGCATTTGACCCCCATTTGGGCCATTGAGCCGGCTTGGCCCAAGCAAGTTTTTGACGTTTACTTCGGTTTTTGAGGTTTCCCAAGTGTTTACAACTGTTTTTGGGCATCCCCAAGTGGTTTTCGACGGTGGACCCATTTGGCCCATTTACCCCCCATTTGGCCATTTGACCCCCTATTGGGACATTGAGCCGATTTTGGTTTGGACCAATTTTGTCCATTCACCCCCCATTTGGGCATTGTTTTGTGGGTGTTCCGCTATAGCGGTAGGCACAGTATGTGCTTGCGCAGGGCGCCAGTGGGTGCCGCTGTAGCGAGCTGGGGAGAAGAGGTGGCGACAGAAGATTGGCTCTGCTGGGGTCCCTTAGGGGCAAAAGGTTGCGTCGTAGCCGAGAGGCTTGATCCCACGTAACGCCGACCACGTCCGAAGACGGGGGGGTGATGTCTCACCAGGAATTCCCTGGGGAACTGGCGTTGCCGATTGCGGCTGAGCTGTGACTGATGTTGCCGGTTGCGGCTGGGTTGAGGATTCTGATGGCGGAACCTTGGCTGCCGATTGCGGCTTTGGGCGGTGTGCCTTTGGCACATGTCGTTTCCGCAATCGGAAAATGTCCCACGGCTTCCGTTCACCTTCAACCATCCTGTGGTTGAAGCGCAGGAGGGGTAGGTCCATGCCCTGTTCATTGACTCTGCCGCCTTGGAAAAACGGCAGAAACAACGCTCTGTCGAGCGTATCGCCGAATCGGCGTTTGAAATATTGGTCTACGCTTTCTTTCTCGAAACGGGGCCTGGTGGTGACATAGTCCGGGTGAATTTCCCTATCAGGATTGAGATAATAACATATCTCAATGATCTGGTAGGTCCAAGCCCTGAACCAGAACTTTTGCAAATACAGCAGGAGTTGTCGATGGTTGCCACGCCCATTCGAGCTTTAGTGAACATCCTTTGGTTTTTTGCAAAGGTGCAGGAGCATGATGCGCTTCGGCGCTGCCTCTGGGACATTGGCCTGTTGTCCTTCCTCGTCATGGCCTTCGGCCTGTGGTTGAGAACTGCGTACTCCGAAACCCCAGAAGTCCACTGCAAACTTTTCGTAGCAGTGGGAACATCGCACGATACATGTTTGGGGGAAGCAGAGGTCAATATAGACCACTTCGAAATGATAGGCATATTGCCAATTGTAAAAGACTGGCAGGTTGTTGCAGAACATGTTCTCCGCCATTTTGGCGATGTATTCAACGAGAGGGAAAATCTCTCAGTCCAGGCCTTTTGGGCCTACACTGCGAATGCAGTCGAATAACTGCCGCAAGCAGGTCCTTACCTGTATTGTATCAGTCTTCCCGACCACAGTCCAGGTAAGGGTAACCACAGGAGTTCAGGAACCTTCCAAAATTTTGGGTGGGGTATCCCGCCCAGAACCATACACGCCAGAATCCCGGCAGATTGTCCAATATCGGACCGGTGATGACACTGCCCTCAAAGGCATGCAAAGTTCGATGATGATGGAACTCGCGATTGTGTTCCGTATAGAGCTGTCTGGTCGCGGCCACGACGGGGGAAGCCACCATGATCGGGAGATTTAGTTCATTTTGGAACTTCCCCAGGCCTCGAATGCGACGTCATGAATGCTCTGTATGTGCTCAAAATAGAGCTTTCATGTCGTCCTCATAGACGTTCCGGTATTGGCCTTTTTTGCCTTTGCCTTGGCCTTTTTGGCCTGCAGTAGGTGCTTGTTTAGGAGCATTTTTTGGCTTTAACTTTGCCCGATCGGGCTTTCCATCGGGAAATCTCTTCTTTAGCTTGTTTCCAAGCATGAGGACTGAGATGGGATGCAAAACGGGGGACCAAAAAGGCAGGATTCATATCGCTTGTTCGACCAAACAATTCCTGTGGCACATACGCCATTTTGGCGGCGGGGTATGCTGCAGGTTGATACTGCATGTCCGCCAAAAGCAATAGCGGTGGGTTATTAATGGGGAGGGGTTCGCCTGTAGGCGGATCGATATAGATGGGGTTGCGTCCACGTTCGAGGGTATCCTCGAAAATTTTCTGTACTGGTGCCCGCTCCTCTTCTGCCCTATAGGCTCTTTGGGCCCGTTCGACCTCCTCGAGCTGTTGCTGTGTGGGTTCAGGAACAGACATTACCTCGGTTGTTGCCTTGGCGTGGAGGTACCGGTGTATCCTGAGGTGGCGTTGGCGTTGCCACAGGCTGTGGTGCCATTGGCGCTGCTACAGGCAGTGGCGCCGTTGGCGCTGCTGGAGCTGCCTGCGCTGCACGCTTCTGCTGGTACCGGTCTGAGGGGTTGCTCCATTGGAGTTGGTTTAGCTAGCACGGCAAACGGTACGGGTACGGGAGGGGGTGCGGCTTGTTGGCCACCCGATGCCCGCCGTTGCTGTGCAGGGGTAGCCTGTCTGGCTGGGGTTGAGGCTGGGGCTGGGGGTTTTGGTCTCCCCACTGTGGAAGATGATTCTGGCCTACCCCGTTTTCCCCAGGCAGCAGGCCTGTAAGGCTGTGACGCACATCTGCGTTCTGCAGACCGAGGTCCTTGGAGCTGTTCCAGGGATTGGTAGTATTGGAGGGCTTGTCGAGGTGACGTGAAGCAGGGTTCTGGAAGGGGTTCATGTTCCATTGGTACATCCTCTTCCTTAGCCATACGGCATTCGGCCTCGGCTTGCTCCACTGCCTCAGCCCAGGATTGCGGCTCCTGAGCCACGGGCTGTTCCCGTTGTACGGGCAGCTGACTTCCGGCTTCCAGATGAGCTGGAAGTGGGAATGGTGGTAGTGCCGTTGACGGTTGCGTCGTTGGCTGATACGCATATTGTGTTGGGGGTTCCTGATATTCGGGTGGTCTTGGCATACGAGGTGGGGACTGGGTGTCGCGAAAAATTCGCGATGGCTGCACCATTGGTACTGGGATATCTGCCGCCTCGCTTACCTACACTGTGGGGCTATGCTCTCGCATGTATTCGGTGAATGCACCTGTGCGATGTCGAATCGCGGCATCGGCGGTACATAGATACCCAGTGTACGCATTCTGACGTCAGGGGGATATTTCCCAGGCATGAAGTACACATTTCCTGTCATCAGAGTTTGGCCACAGGCGCACCATTGTGCAATAGGCCTATTGTCCAGGCACAAAATCTGACGACAGTGGGTATCCCACATTACTTGTAAGGATGGGTCTGCTCTTTCGAGTGCCCTAACGCGCAAGGCAGTCCGCAGGGTTTTCTCTGCGAGATTCACCAACTATGCGGTGAATGCGGGGTATGGCACCGTTGGTGCTGCCTGGGACGATACATGCGCCGCAGGGAGGGCATAAGCGCATATACTACTGCCGCTAACTGCGGTCTGGGCCGCAGGTTCCCGAACGGGTTGTGCAGCAGGAGGGTGCATCGCCTGTACGGGTTTGGGTTGGAGTTGCTGAGAGATAACATACTGTGGTGTATACAGGATGGGAGGTGAGGGACTAGGCATGGCGTAATGCGCCTGCTCCATTGGAGCTGCCTGTCCCTGCCTCGCATACTGTTGTTGTTCCATCGGAACTTGGTGCACCTATTGAGGTGGTGGCTGTTCCATTGGAACTTGATATGCCTTTTGAGGCTGTGCCGCATACGCAGCTCCCATTGGCACAGGGGCCGCATGAGCGACAGGTGGCGGTTGCGCCTGAGATTGGGACGCCATTTGTGCCCGAGAGGGGGGCGGCATTTGTGCCTGAGAGGGGGCTGACATATGTGACCGAGGGGAGTATGGCATTTGTGCCTGAAACATTTGAGCGGGCGGTACCATTTGTGCCTGGGCCGCATAAGCGGCAGGAGAGGGTCGATATACCGCATACGCGGGCGCCCCTTGGGCTGGTGGGGCCGCCGCATTGGCGTCTGGGGGGTAGGGAGGGAGAGCAAACTGTATAGGGGGCGGGCCTGGACCGCGTCCACCTGGGTCTTGCACTCTGGCGGGAAAGTATCTTTATGAGCTGTAGAAAAAGAAGAGTGAAATGAATTGGGGTTGGGAGAAAAACAACAGGGAGAGGGAGAGAAATGGCCTATAGGCCAGTTTCAAAAATCATTTACTGAAATGTATGTTATTTTTTTTATTCCACAGCTTCCAGTCCTGTTGGACATAACCGACAAAACTGGAAGCAAGCTCCCAGGTGTCCTCTTCTGGGCTATGGCCACCTTACCTTCCAGTAATGGACTCCCCTATCAATTTTGTGAGGGAGAATTTTGTCTACCTCAAAATCATCCGTTTCAGGTAACTTGGAACGGGGCTTGAAATAAAGGCACGTTAGTGCTCTGCCGTTAGGCGGGGAAAGGTACGGCTTGAAATCATCCATGTAAAACTTCGTCGATCCCGTTGGGCAGTGCAACCTTATAGCAGCCACTGTTATCAACGCGTTCGAGAATTTCACAGGGTCCGAGCAACAGGTGGTCTAGCTTGGAAACTTGCATGCGGGTGCGTTTATTTTGTACCCACACACGATCACCAGCACCATAGCCGGGAGATTTGAATTCTTGTAAAAATTTATTTCTCTTTTGAGAATGGATATCAGTGATACGCTTTTGAACAGTAGTTCTGAGCGACTCTACCTCAGAGAACCTCGTTTCACAGGTTACGCTACTTCGAGCTGGTCTCTCTGAAGGTATATCACCAAATCGCCGGCGGGTCTCTCCCAAAAACAATTTTATATCGGGAGTGCGGCAAAACTAAACCCAGTAGGGTGTTTATATAAAAGAGGGACCATGGAAAAACAGTGTACGTCCAAAGCTTTCCCTTTTCCCCTTTTTGGGACTTTCTGTAAAAGCCTTTCGCTTTGGCCTTGGTGCGCAACCTACTTAAGGTTGGGAAAAGGCTTTGGAGTAACAAAAAGTGGTTTTCCCCTTTTATTCCCAATTCCCCAAGAGGCAAAGCACAAGACAAAGGCTTCAGATGTTTCCTCCGAAGCCCAGTTCTGTTGTTATAAGGGTTCTTCCCTCTGCTGAATCAAACTGTGAAACTTGTGAACGAATGCACAAAAAATACCACCTGTGGGGGAAGGAGAGAAACGTACTGACGTGTCCAGGGGCAGATCCCAGAAGGGTCTGCCATGATCATACCAGCTGTGGTTTCCACAGTGGTGCGATCGTCACAGAACTCACTCTGCAGATATCCTACAGAGCTGGGACGTGCCCGGTACACATCCCCCTCCCAGGGCTACGCCAGACTTCCTTCATGGACCAGGGATTCCCAGGTCCAGTCAGGATATCTGACGCTTCCCCGGTGGGGTACTCTACTCTATTCGGTGTCTCTCCTTTCCGCACAGTGGCATCCACCCAAACCCCAAAAACGATCAAAAGGTTAACCGCTTTTCGCGGTTACCTGTTAGCCGTTTAGGCTTAAGTGGGGTGTGAACAAGCCCACTGTGGGAAACGGGGATGGCAGGTTTCCTGTCAAAGTATCCCATTCACCCACTTTGGTGTGCCAAAGGCACGCGGGGTTGGCAAGCGTATTCGCTGAAAACCCGAGGGGAGACGTGTGGAAGGGGGGGGTCCAAGCTCCTATCCTGGTCATACCCGGATAGGGCTGCTAGGCGGTCATATCCGAACTAGGAAACAAAAGCCTACTTGCAAAACCGACTGCCGGCGACAGCTTTGGGGTGGGGGGAAAGTACGGAGGAGAGGGGGAGGGGCTGGCTTAGGCCAAAGCAGAATTTTTGCTGTCTGGCAGCCTTAAAAGGCCTTAGGGCCGAAAAGTGACAAGTTGGCCTATTATTACGGCGTGCGCGCTGTGTGCTGTGTGTCTCTTAGCGGCTTGCCAGGTTTCCCGGCATCCAAGGTCTTCACAGCAGCAGCTCCTTGACGACGTGATAAGAGGCGCTTACATGCTGCAGACGGTTTCCGTCCGCACGGCCAGTGTTGGTGGAGGGGGGGGGGTGCACATGGAAGCTTCCATCCAGAGCTCGTGACAGACCTGGGTTCATCCCAAGGCTGTTTAACGGTTTCTGCTACCAGTGTATGGTCCTCCAGTGGTATCCAGGCTCCATGAAAGCGCTTACCTTACATGCGGTCTGGTAATGCCGTTTCGGCATTATCTCCTTTCCAACCGCCAATAATCATAGCGGGAGTCCAGGAGGTCTTCCACCAGGACCATTTGGAATTGCTGTGGTGGTGGCCTGTCCACGAGCAAGGTTTCTGACGATTCGTATTCGAAGTCAGGTTCCACCCAGTCCCGAACCCATCCTTCGGGGACTGTCTTCCTGGTTACACTCGCTCTTTCCGCGAGGAACCACTGCAGCTTCTCACAGTATTTTCTGGGCAGAGTGGCCAGCCAGAAGAAGTAGTTCATCCGAGGATGATTGGCTGACACCTGCGGGGCATTCCCCGAGTGGAATTTAATGGGCATATGATGTGCACATTCCGCGCGGACTGTATGGGGTCGTAATACGGCACCAAGCCAGTCTGTCCAGGTCAACCCGTGGTTTTCGGGTGGCCATTGGGGTAGTCACCATCGAGGTCCTGTGTGGTATTTCAGTCGGAAAAGTATCTTTTCTCTGTCTGCTGTCTCCCAGAGGTAAGGTAATCTCACCCCTGCCTCCTCAGCAGCGAGGCGTATCGCCCCACTGTCGATCTGCCACCCACGGTCCATTCCAGTGTGGCGGTAGTCATCGACCTTGAGGTTGGAGTATTTGAAAAATTCCTTTTACTTTTTGTGCAAGGTGCAGTATTCCTCCAGTGGCTTCTGGCCGCTTGGCACGATTGTGCGAACTGCGCCTTCCGCAGTTTGCCAGAAGGTACCTCTGAGGCAGTTGACACAGAGCAATGCACATTTGTGCCATCCCGCTCCGTGTAGTGGAAGTTGTGCTTGTGGGTCCAACTATCCACGCACTTGGCGCATACCAAGGCGGCTCAGTTGGGGGCGTATACGTCCTTGTGGAGCGATTTCCGATCCACGGGATTGCACACGTGGACGAGGGGTAATCCCAAGTCAGGTGCACTGTTGTACAAATTTGTGGCACACAGTGCAAAGCCACACAAAACGGTCTTCCGTTTTGTCGACAAGGAATTCCTCGCCGAAGCATTGGTCCAATACACGTGGGGATCTGGAATTGTAATAATTCCAGGTGACGTTCTGGTCAAAAGACTATTTTCGGCCTTGACAGAACAGCAGCTCAATCCATCTATTGAGACAATGACGTGTCCTCAGTTTGTGGGCAATCCACATGTACCTGTCTTTCAGGTCATGAGTCTCAGGATCATCCTGATTTATCACTGTCCAGTCGATGACAATTTCGTCTTCCGAGGGTGTCTCAGCTGTGGAGGCGCGGGATTTTCCCTGCCCCTTGGGCTGAGGTTTCGGCTGTGAGGTTTTCCCATAGCCGGATGACGTGACGTGCATGAATCCTTGTCCCGAGGTTGATCCCCGAGTAGAGGATGCAGCACCATGGCTTCCAGTACCACCACCGCCTTTCGGTGGGGCCTGGTCACCATATTTTGGTATTGGTTTGCAAGGTGCGGCGCCGGGCTTTGCTTTGGCAGGCGCCTTCAGGCTTCCGGTTTCCGGAGTGTCCGAGGGCCGTCTTTCGGCGTCGCGCTTGCTCGCCCAGGTGCGTGGTGACGCCTGGGACGGGGGTCTTCTCCCCGATACCGAGCGTCATTGTCCTTCATTGGGGGTTTCCCGAGATGAGGGTCGCCCTACACGCTCCTTCGCGGCACCCGTGGGTTTCCCAGGGGTAGCCGTGGGGGATGGTATGGGTGCAGGCGTGGCCGGCTCACTTCGCGCTGGTTGAGCCTGTGGTGGGGGCATGGACGTCCGCTCAGCCTGTTTTTGAGGATTCGGTAACCGTGTGCCTTGACGCTTCTGTGCAGCGGTTGTGGATGTGCGCGGAGGTGCGGGTACATCCCGTGCCTCTAGTGGTGCTGCCGGCGCCGGTACAGGCTCGTCCTGTACTGGCACAGCCGGTGTTGTCTCCACTGCCATTGCGGTACGTTCGCCCTCCGTCCGTGTGGCTTCCGACACTGGCGGTGGCGCTGCCATTGGGGGAGGTTCATCGTCCACCATGGCGGTATTGTCAGATGTTTCTTCCACCGGCTGGGCTGTTTCCGCCGTAGCTGTGGAAGAACTGGCCGCAGTGCCCCGTGGAGTGACTACTGCTATCAGCGAACGCAAACCACCAAGTACCCCTCCGCCCAGCGATGTGCGCCGCTCCGGCCCTTCAGCCGAAGTGGGCTCCTCCGCTGGCTCCTCTGTCGACGGGGTTCCCCCGGAAACAGGGAGCTTGACGCGTAATACCTCAGGCGTTTGAGGTACTGTCTCAGGCGGGTTTTCCCGCGGAGGAGTTGGTACACCTGTCGTACTCAGTGAGGTAGGTGACAGTGGTACAGGTGTTATTTCACCTGCTGGCAATAGTGGGCGCTGAGCAGTTTCTGCCACAGTGTCCAGCATCACGACAGCTTGGCTACGGGTTTCCCGTGCCGGAGGCTCCGCCGGCAAAGGTTTATCCTCGGCCATGGGGACCGCTTCCTCCTCCTCCTCCTCCGCTTCCGGAGGGGATTCGGCTGTGTGTAGCTGTGCTGCAGAACGTGGGTGTTTTCCGCTCCTGTAGCACCCTTGTGCATCTGACAGGTGGTAAAAGCTTATACTTTCACTCCTGTCAGAGTTGGGGTATGGGGGTGGCCATGAAGCTTTTACCCAGCCTCCAGGTAACGGCTGTGGCTCATCCTCGATGATCATGCAGAAGTCTTCCCACTGCATCCGACGGTTCCAGCCCATACCGTATTCTTCTGTGTCTGGCGGGAAGGCGGACAACGGCAGAGCATAATGAGGCTGTTTTACCTCGCTTGCTTTAAAAAGGCTTGGAAGTCCTCCCAGATCAGGATATTGCCGAACTTGGTTTTGAGGTGCTCCTGGAGACCGGTTTGGGCATCCTGCCAGTCCGGCCGCAGGTTCTTCCTGCGTCGGTCTGGGTCATTGGGTCTGGCGTCCACCTCGGTGTATCCCCGAGGTAGCCACTTGCTTTGGATATCCACATCAGTGGTCATGTATTCCAGGAAATAAATGTAAACCTCCAGGACGTAGGTGATCCACGCCCTGTGCCAGTATTGTTGCAGCTGAAATATTTTATGCCGGTGCTGTTTCAGCAACTTTCAGTCTTGCGTTCCGATTTGGGGATTACGGCACTGATGCAGGAGAAATCTCCTGGTCGGCTGGCTGCCGGCATTCTCGGCAGTCGGAGGCGGTTTTCTGCGTTCTCCGAAACCCCAGAAGTCGACAGTGTGTACTTCTTTGCAAAACTGGGATTCCAGTTTGTATTGTTGGGGGTACGCGAGGTCGACGTCCAGCACCTTGAACAGCGTGCCATACATGCTGTCCAAGTGGATTTGGAGATTGCACGTGAACATTACCGCGGCCTGCGCCTGGAGTTTCTCCGGCAGGGGGTAATATTTCCACTGGATTCTTAGTGCTCCGACGGAACACACGTGTGTGAAGATTTCCTTCAACTGTGCTACGAACGTTTCGTCTTCATCCCAGGTACTCATACAGTCGATGTACGTCAGACCGTTTCAGTCGGTAAAAAACGCCGAAGTTCTGGCAGGGGTATCCCAATCAAGAACCACAGCTCCCAGAAACCGAACATCCGGTCCAGGACAACTTCATCCGAATGAGGGTATCCCTCAAACGCATGAAGTTCGGTACTGTAGAAAGATAGTTTGCAGTGATCGTACATACGATTATGCACCACTTCGAGCACCGCATCCCGTGGTCGGTGGATGACGTTGCCTGCGCGTGTATATTTCTGGAGATCTTCGTCGATTTTCGGCCAGATTTCCTCAAGGTCGTTAAACACCAGGGCAACGTCATAATCCTTCGTTTCGGCGGCTTTTCCGCCTTTTCTTGCTGGGGTGCGGCAGATTATCCGCCTTTTCCCGGAGCTGGCCAGGCGGCTTTTCCGCCTTTCTCCTGGACTTTTCCTTTCCCCTTACCCTTGCCCTTCCTCTTGCTCTTACCCTTAGTGTTAGACAGCCATTCGCATGACGCCCAGTAATCACAGTATTCAGCGTCTTCCGTTGTGCACACAGGGTAAGTGACGGACTCCGTGCTGGGCGTTCGAGCAAATTCTTGCTCGGCGTCCATTCCACGATGTTAGTAAACCGGTGCGACCAGGCGTGGTCTGCCGTCACATCTGGCGCTGGCGAGGTTTCCTCATCAGCGTCGACGTGCATCGCTGCGGGCGGACTTTCCGAACTCGGCGAGCGGCGCTGTGGCTGCGGCGTGAGATTTTCTGGGCCGCGGTCACGCTTGCCGGCGGGTTGACCTGATCGTGATGGAGCTGGGATTCCGGTGAGAGCCGTCACGTCAGCATCATACTGCTGGCGCTCTTTCCTCGTCATTTCCGCCCGGGCAGGGTATCCCTGTCCGGCGGAAAGTGGGGGCTGTCGTGAGATCTTTTTCTGGACCGACACAGCATATTCATACTGTTGGCGCTCCTCCTTGGTATCGAACCGAGCCGGCCAGTCCACGGGTTGACGGGTTCATCCCGTACCTGGTGGACCGGTGCCGTACGAGGCGCTGCCGTGGCTTCCCGCGGACGAGCGCTTCGGGCATTGTCAGACGTCGCGGGAGGGTTTCCCTCCGCAGGGCGTCTTGGCATAGGGTCAGGTATGATTGGGTGGGGTGGAGGTTGATACGTGTACTGGTCTCGTTGCACTGGCCTGTCCGCATGAACAGACGCAGGTGCCACGTCCTGGGAGTAATCACCAGAGACTGTGTGCTGAGACACATGTTCCTGTGGGGGGGTAATCCCGCCGGGGCATGCGCTCAGGGCATCGAAAAATACTTTCTTTCACGCGTGGATGTTCACTCCGGACAGGTGTTTCCCCAGTCTCTTCCTCGGGTAATCCGGGAGAGTGAGCACGAAAATGTGCGGTGTAAGTGCCAACCGGTGGAAGATGCCGTGCTACCTGTGGCAGGACTTCCACGCCCAGTTCACGCATGGTAATGTCCGTCGCGAATCCCGACGTGTCCGAGTCGGTGTAATACACCGAACCGGTCATCATCTCCTGGGAGCACATACACCACAGGGCTGGAGGGGTGTTCGCGATGGTCAAAATTTGACGACAGTGGTCATCCCAGAATACCTGTGTGAGTTGGTCTGATGCCGGGTTTGTGCTCATACACATCATCCAGTTCATCGTCTCCGCCGTGCGGTGGATCATCACCCCCGCATACGGTGGGAGGCGACGAGAGCCTGATGGCTAAGATGACCGCGCTGCCGCGGGTATCTGGGTCGCCCTGCTGCTGCTGGCTTCAGGGTTTCCTTGAGCCGCAGTCCGTGCACGTGGCTGTGTACCGTATCGGTACGCATATTGGTCTGGTTGGGGGTGAGTGGTGGGGTGATAAGGCGGTCCTCCGCCTGGCTCCCTTCCACCGGGCAGCATGATACCGCCCGGGGTCGGTACGGTGGGGTGGTTGGGTTATTGACTGTAAGGTGGTACGGGTAACTTTCCCTGCTTGACTATTGTCTGCGAAAAACATTCTGCCGAAAGAAAGAATGATAAGAATCAAAGTTAAAAATAAAAGAAAACAAGACGGTTTTCTGTGTACCAGGCGTATGCTTCTGTCCACTTCCGTTAAGGAAATTAGGATGGAAGCAGATCCTATTAGGATTTCCTAATGGGTGCCCATTCTCTCTCCACAGGTGGTATTCTGTTGTACTCTTGTCCTTCCTTTTTCCCAGACCGGACTTGGATATCCAGTCCGTCCTCGCTGCATTGCTCTGTGCTTTGCTTCCTGGGAAGTTTGGGAAAACGTATTTTCTGTTACTCCGATTTTCAGTTCCCAAGTAGGTGCGCCAATGCGAAAGCGAAGGCATTTTGGGAATTGGGAAAGGGGAATTGGGAATCAGACGTACACTTGGTAGCAGACGAACCTGTCTAATGCCACACGAACCGGGAAATCAGAGCCCGACCCCACGGAGCCCGAAAGGCGCCGAGTCTAGGGAGACTGAAACTCCTACACCGTTCCAAAGCCTTAACCCGATGCCAACGAGGACGCTCAAAGGCGGCAGAGCCCGTGGAAGTCGACAACACGTAAACTGCCAGCAACAGTAAACCCGAGCTGCAGGGGTCGGTAGCCTGGTGACGCAGTACTCGTGAGAGGCACTCAGCCAACTAGGGCCGTGTGAGGCATAACCCGACCTGCAGGGGCCACGGCCATAGTGACGCAGTGGGCTAGTGTAGTAAGGCTCTTGGGAGGGGAGTGTGTGCGGCAGACGGGAG